>JAHBCN010012345.1:0-26992 GCA_019359885.1 Listronotus oregonensis
TTGGAAAACAAGCGCAGGTCAATGCAGATATCTCTTTCACAAGGCCCCAAACTTATCTTGGATTGGGGCGCCAAAAATTTTGTCCAGTTTAATGCCTCGAAAACATAGTCATGTTCAAAAAAGTCTGCCAATGCTCATTCGTTACATATGAGCGGCCAAGTTCTGCAGAACAAAGAGTCGTTTAATCTTGTCGGCGTTACTTTTGAGAATAACCTCAACTGGTACAAACACATTACATCCATAGCCTCGACAGCAAAAAAGCTTGGATTCCTGTTTTGAGCCAGAAAGTATTTCTCTTCTTCCAATCTGTGTACTCTGTATGTATCCCAAATTAGACCCTCTTTAGAATATTGTTCTCATGTATGAAATGGCGTCCCCTACAACACTTAGCATTCGGGACTCCATTCAAAGAAAAGCCTTTCGTCTTATTAATGATCCTACGCTCAAAGAAAGTCTTCTCCTCCCAATTTCCAAATCTTTAACTCCCCTGTGAAAAAACTCCCACTCACCACACTTAAGACATCCACGGTATGTTAGTACTTAGGCATCAGCCTTCGTGGACTGTCCCAAGATAAAAAAATATTTATAACGTTTTTTTTTTCATTGTTATCTAGGAAACAACGTTTTTACAGTCATTACAATAAATGCTTGACTCTTAAAGTCGAGCATCTGAAAAATAAAGCACCCTGTATACATGTAAAAGTAGACAAATTACAATCCTTATAAATTATTTATTTAGTACTTATCAGATAAATGGTTTTTGCAGATATGTTTATGTCTAATATTATGTCTCCGTTACAGGAAAACATCTGGTTTTAATACCAGTCATAAATTTAAAAAGATAGGTAGGTGGATGAACTATACTTTAATTTTGACACCTGAAGACTGTAAATAATTAATAAATTATTGATTAAATATTTTTTTAATTTAAAATAAAACATTTGGTGTAAAGATTTGTGAAACTTTACACCGAGTGTTTTATTTTAAATGAAATTTGTTACAATGTTTCACCTAGAGCCTACCGCGAACTCAATAGAAATTACATTTTTTTTTTGGATTTAAAATCACGACAAATCTTTTTCTTTGTAAGTAAAGGCGAGTAGTTTTTACACTTTGCCGGGCATTTTCCCGGAGAGTTGGAAAGCTGCACGTGTGCAACCTGTCCCCAAAAAAGGATCCAAAAGTCTCCCTTCTAACTATAGACCTATATCTCTTCTTTCAGTTGTTTGCAAAGTAATGGAAAAATTCATTAATTCCCAAATCTTAAAGTATCTGGAAAAACGTAAGATCTTACATGATAGACAATATGGATTCCGTCACAGTAGATCCACAGCTGATCTTCTTTCCTTTGTTTCAGATCATTGCTCTTGACATATCCAAAGCTTTCGATCAGGTCTGGCATGATGGGCTTCTTAACAAACTTCCTTCTTATGGTCTTCCACCTAAGCTTTGCTCTTGGCTTTCCAGTTTTCTTTCTAATCGACGTATATCAGTTAGTGTAGATGGTCATTCCTCCAGCTTCTACCAAATTAATGCTGGGGTGCCCCAGGGCTCAGTGCTGGCACCCACGCTGTTTCTTCTACACATTAACGATCTTCTCTCTTTCCACAATCAATCCCATTCATAGTTTTGCTGACGATAGTACCCTCCACTCTAGTATTCAATTTCTTAAGCCACCGTGTAATTCCGATTTCGAAAACAAGCGCAGGTCAATGCAGATATCTCTTTCACAAGACCTCAAACATATCTTAGATTGGGGCGCCAAAAATCTTGTTCAGTTTAATGCCTCGAAAACACAGTCATGTTCGCTGTCGCGAAAAAAGTCTGCAAATGTTCAGCCCTTACATATGAGCGGCCAAGTTCTGCAAAACAAAGAGTCGTTTAATCTTGTCGGCGTTACTTTTGAGAATATCCTCAACTGGCACAAACACATTTCATCCATAGCTTCGGCAGCTTCAAAAAAGATTGGATTTCTCTTTCGAGCCAGAAAATATTTCTCTTCTTCCAACCTGTACACTCTGTATGTATCCCAAATCAGATCCTCTTTAGAATATTGTTCTCATGTCTGGGGAATGGCGTCCCCTACAACACTTAGCATTCTGGATTCCATTCAAAGAAGAACCGTTCGTCTTATTAATGATCCAAAGCTCACAGACAGGCTTCCTCTTCTTGCCCACCGTCGAGCTGTAGGGGATCTGTCGCTCTTCTACATGTATTTTCACGGCTTCTGCTCAGAGGAGTTGACCAGTATAATTCCTTCTCTGGCAGCTCCCAACAGAGCAACAAGTAGTGCAACTTTTATGCATCCTTTTACAGTTCAGTTAGAGAGGCCCCGAACTTCCCGTTTTCTTCGTTCCTTTATCCCTAGAGTGTCAAGACTAGGGAACCTGCTGCCCGCAGAAGTTTTTCCTTCTCCTCCCAATCTCCAAAAATTTAAGTCCCGTGTGAACAAACTCCCTCTCACCACACTGAAGACACCCACGGTACGTTAGTACTTAGGAATTAGCCTTCGTGGACTGTCCCAAGATAAAAAAAAAGCACAGATAAATCAATTTAAAAAATATGATAAGCGATTCCGAAAGAGTCCCTTCAGATGTAGAAGTTGCTGCAGTAGAAGCCACGGCATCATTATTGCCGGAAAAATCGAATTCAAAATATGATCTTGATATCAATTTTTCGTATTTCCATATTAAATAATTTTTGAAGCAATATATCATGGTTAACCGTACCAAAAGCTTTGCACAAATCTATACTTCAAGTCCAAAATTTCTGTCAATGACGCATCGCTCGCTTTTAGAGTGCCCCGGGTTGTGTGGGGAGAATCAATTCCAGTGGCGTATGCATTTTAGAAAATAAATGATAAAATTTCGTCAAAACATGAAAATATTTTTTACAAGCGAAAGTTATTTTCTCACATTTTCATCAACCCTTTAAATTAGTAACAAGCCTATATTATTTTTGTATTATTCGGATTAATTAAAAATGTAATTTTTTTGCTTAATTTTGCACACCTCCTATTTTGAGGTCATAGAACACAAATTTGAGTTTTTTTGGCGATTTTTCAACGTTTTTCCAAAAAAAAATACAGTTTTTACTTTAATTTTACCTTCTCTGATTTTATTTTGCTACATGAAAAAAATAATAAAATTTTAGTCTGAATATAAATTGAAAAAGATGTAAAAGCAGAACGATAGACAATCCAAGTTACACCGACTTGCCAATTCACCACCGATCTTGCAATTTCAATATTAAATACGATATTCACACGCATTGCTTCATCAAAAATATCCACTATATAAGGAACACGAAAGCTCTGAGATCATCAGCTTGTAGAATCCAATAACTATTTCGGGTCTTTCGTGTTCCATATTTAAGATTTCCATATCGAGAATATTTTTGATCAAACATTGTGGGTCGAGCGAAGCAAGGTTCGCATACCTTATAAAAATGTCATAAAGAAAACTATTACAACCTGGTAACAGGTCAACATTTTTAGAATTTCGAGTTGAATTCGGACTTAAACGTTTTACCTACTTTTTATTTAAAATTAAGGTTTTTTCCTTACTTTTAAGTTTTTTTTTTAATATTAACATAGTATGAGTTTTTTAAATAGGTTTTCGTGCAAATGACAGAATTTAAAGAAATATGTCGTAAAATGGAATTAAACAATTCAATTATTATTATTTTTAAATACTATAAGAGGCAGCCAAAAAAAACAGCTTCTGATTCATGTTTAACAATCGAAAAGTAAAAAGTGTGCAAAAAATAGCGAAAAAGACGCATTTTCCAGTATCCGAATAATTACTAATATTGATTTTTTTGCCTTTTAAAACTCTGAATACCGTACACGAAAAAACTTTTGTTAAAGTTGCACATATCTCTGCAGCATCCAAAGTGGTTAGTTCTGGATTTCATTCGCGAATCCCATGGTAAATATTTTTAGCCATTATTCGTTCTTTTAACGTTAACTGAGTTTTTTTTGTAGGCGGATAACTAGTTAAAGTTTGGTTAATATTCATAGTTTACAGAATTAAAAGCACTTAACAACACTAAATCTTTATATACAATTATATACACTAAATAAGATAAACTATTATAAAATTGACACAAAACAATATCTATATACTACAATTATTAGAAATTTATAATATTTAGAAAATACCCTGTATAGCAATTAAAATTTAAACTTACAAAATCTGTCCATAATCAATAATAACTAAATAAAATCATCGAACAGCACGAAAACCCTGTCGATACGCTTGCTTTGCTTTGCTTTCACTTTTTTTGGTCTCCGTCGGTGGACGTTCAACCAGCTCTCCCCTTTCCAGACACACGTTGTTATCAACGTGGCTTTCCAGGCTTTGTACGTGGAACTTCTGGATAGTCGGGCTCTGTAGCCCCAAAATTCCGAACTTTTCAAAAACTTAAATTCTCAAAATTTTCCAAAATATTTTCTTATCGATGGGCACAAAAAATGGACGTCCGACCAGGAAGACTGCTACTGGTATCGCGCATAACCGTTTTCTGTCAGTACTGCTCCTTCCTGCTGAGCGCGCAACCATCTTCCGCCATTAGGAAAATTCCTCGTGCGTGGGGCTCCCAGAAAGAAACAGATATAGGAATCATCGCTCACAGCGCTTAGCCCCAGAAGAAGGACTCCATCGTTTGGCTTGAGTTTCTTCTTGATCCCCGATGGTAAAAGCCGTTGATACAGCTCCTTCAGCCGCCTTCCCGGAAAAAACTATGTAGTTTTTTTATCGCGAGCACTTCACTGATCGGAGGTCAAACAGGAACTGGTCGATACGCTTATTTTCAAGTCTCTTCAAGTTGTAAACTAAGGAATGTGTGTTGCCAATTTTATTGTCTTCTCGATAACAATGATTTCAATACATATTGGCGTGCTATTTTAAGTGCGATCGCTGGCTGGTGATTTATTCTTGCGAATTATGACAACGTGGCGATAAAACTTTTGGCCGGTTCACTGTTATTTGAGCGGAAAAGTATATCATAGGCTTAAAAATCATTTACTAGTGTTAGATTTTTATTCAGCCGCTACGTCGGTTGGGTGGCCGGTATTAAATGAGTCACTGACAGAAATTTTGGACTTTAGGTATAATATAACAGAACACATTTTTGTTCTGATCTATATTTAATTAAATATCTGTGGTAAGATCTATTGCTGCTGTCTTTGTATCACCAATTTTTTTTGCAAATTTGGTGATTTTCGGAAAGTAGTTTCTGATTTTCTAAAAAGTTTACTAATTTAATTTTAAAAACTAGTTGTGTTGTCACTTTCATAATGTACCTCAAATACCAGAAAAATAGTTATGTAAAATCATCATAACTAATCGGTTGTAGATTAAAATGTTTACGTAATTAATTTAAAATTAAAAAAGTCTTGGTTAGTTCTTTTTTTTTGTACACAGAAACAAAGTCATATATCAATTAAATAAATAAATTATAGCTATTTATGTATCAAGGGCGTTACTGGGACTATAATGCCCTGAAGGTCGAAATAGCCAGAGGGCCTCTGGCCCGAGGGCTAGATTTCGACCTGATGGGCATTATAGTCCAGTAAAGCCCGTGGTGCACAATGCTTTATGTTTTACCCAAAAAAAGTTTTTCAATGACTAATTACATTATTTATTCGCAATATAAAAAATGTTGCACCTGTACCTGTATACGTAAGTAGATAATGACTGGTGTTAAGTTTGACTTTGATGTTTCTGTCAGTTAGTCAGTTGGCATTTTTTATTTAACGATTTGCTCAAAATGGAAGAAATTCCACAAAATATAAGAGAAAGGTCATAAAAGCGACCGAAAATCTTTTGCCAGTTAAATCAAGGCAACAGTATGATCGGGAGTATGGCATATTGGTATTTGGAAAGATGCGAACGCAATTCTTCAAATAACCGAAAACGTTTTAATGGCATATTTCCAGGAACTGGTAAGTTATTGATTTTATTTTAATACATATGTCTAACAAACTTTATTATTTTTAGTCAGTCCGAACTCTCTCTCTGGACCAAGTATTCCACCCTAAGGTCTACGTTGATGGTCTATGAAAATATAGACATTTCGCAATACCATCGTCTCATATCTTTTTTAAAAGTTAAGTCGAAAGGATACGTCCCGAAGAAGTCTAAAGTTTTGGAAGGAGAACAAATATTAAAATTTATTAAGAAGGCTCCTGATGATATCTACTTGGTACACAAAGTCATATTGGTAATGGGTGTTTTTGGAGGTTTAAGACGAGATGAGTTGGTCAAAATGACCATTGATGACATTGAAGATAGAGGAACAGTCTTGGTTATAAAGGTACCAGAAACTAAAACTTCAACTTCAAAAAGTTTTACTATCATTGAAGAAGAATTAGGCGCTTTAAATTTAACAAAAAAGTACACAACATTAAGACCAGCTGGAATAAAGGAGCGAAGATTCTTTCTTACCTATAGAAAGGGTCGATGTACAGTACAACCCATTGGAAAAAAAATACCATAGGAAGCGTCCCAACATTGATCGCAAAATTTTTAAAACTGGATAATGCAGAAGCTTACACCGGCCACTGTTTGCGTCGCACATCGTCAACTTTACTTGTTGAGGCAGGTGCTTCGTTTGAAACGCTAAAACAACATGGGAAATGGAAAAGCTCTTCAGTAGCTGAAGGATATATAGAAGAAAGTATTTCATCCAAAAACAAAGTAGCCAAAATGATTGCCAATTCAGTTAATTCCGAGGTTAATTCCGTATCGACTATTGAAAATTCTTTAATGGACTGTTCTTCTATACAAAATAGCGTTAGTGCTACCACCGCTGCTACCATCACAAAAAACACCGACCATTCTATAGTGGGATCAGCTACATTTTCCGGGACATTTCAAAATTGTAATTTTTATTTTGAAATAAAGTTTAATTTTTAGTATTGTTTAAAGAAAAATTATTTTTGTATAAACTTGATCTTTATTGTGAGAGAAATAAAATTGGATAAGCAATAAAATTTCCATATTATGCATTAGGCATTATAAGCGGGCATTATCATAATGCCCGCTTATAATGCCCTAGGTGTGTAGCAGGTATTATTGCTAACATAACATATTCCGTTTCTAAGGTATTATAGATCAATAATAGATAGGTAAAACATAAATAGATTAAATCTAACCATATTAAAAAAAATATTTAAAACTATCAATTTAAAAACCCGCCTTTTTTCTCTTTTTCTTGAAAAACGTAAATTTTGAGATAGGACAGTGTTTTTGCGAAGATGCTTTGTTGTTAAACCTGATTTTTTTACTTCATTACAAAGAATTGGGCTATAAGAAGATTATTTTATTACATTTATTTAAGGGGGTTTTCTGGTTGTAATTGTACTTGAAACTTCAAACGCGTTTTTCTCAAAACTGTGTTTTTCAAACTTTCCTCCATTATATCATAAGGTTGACTCATCACATATAGACGCATGAAATGAACTATTATCACCCCAATATTAAAAATATTTCTATTTTTGTTTAAACCAAAAGTTAACAAAAAATATTTGAAATTCGAAATTTTTTGTTCCGAAATCTGTCAAAAATCCAATTTTTAAAATTTTCTTTTTATAATAGTTAATTCCATGTATTTTAGCTAAAAGATTAAAACGCCACTAATTTTTTTAGTTTCAGATAAGCAAATCAGCTGATTTCGTGAAGGGAATTAGGGTCTACTTTTGTGAGGAGGTGTCTTCAGAGCGCTATAACTTTGGAATCTAATGAATATTTTTAACTAAAAATTTAGATGTATACTCTTGAAACACTTATAAGTAAATGATAAAAACTTCAAAGTTTTAGCTCTTTACTGGTTCTCACAAAAAAATCCTAAAAAATGCATAAAAATTAGAACGTCAAACCAGAGAACCCGCTTAAATTTGAAAATTAACTGATTTCAATTTTTCTTCATCCAATATCATGTTTTTGCATTTTCACTGTTCTCCGTAGTTACCCTACACGTGTGAATTTAAAAATTAAAAATACTTACACAAAAAATCTGAAAAAAATCACAGATCTCACTGACTCAAGACACTTATACCAGCGCTCTTAACGAGATCTCAACCAAATCTTTATTAAACACATATGCACCATACAAGTCAGATTTTGACCTATTTAATTTTTTACAGCCATTTATTCTAATTGAGTGGAATAATTGACTGGAGGATAATTTTAGATAATTGACAGGCCCGTGCATCGTGCATGGTTAAGCGTCTTTAGCTTGTGAGCTCTTAAGAGCAATGGAACGGGTCATTTTACCAGTTTAAAATCGGTTTAACATACTAGTCTAATCGAGAAGTGTGTTTCCTGCGAAAAATAGTTAGAAGGCTTCGAAAAATATGAACTATAGCTCATTCGACGCAGAATGCAAATCTGAAAAAGGCGTTATGAGGATTTTTTCTGTCACTAAAAATTGCAATTGCTATTAACAAAACACGAAAAAAAAAGCCATTTTGATTTTTGATGATAACTCAAAAACCATAGGAGATGGCGGAAATTGCAAAAAAGATTATTAAAGAGGAGGAAATTTCCAAAAAAAAAACTCCTGACTCCCAAAGTTTTATCTCCATTATTTATAATTTTAATTTACCGCTGAAGATGGGCCTCCACGCGACATTTTTGGTTGCTCGCTCGGTGTCAAAACCGAGTACGTCACAATAAATATTCTTTTTAGGCTATTAGATATTATTTGAAAAATTTTAAAAATTATTTTATATAATATATTTCAAAGAATTTATTCCCGTTAAAAATTTAACTTAAAGTTAGTTTTTCAACAAGTTAGACAATTGTCAATTAAAAAAATTGTTTTGAACTTTTGTCCTCATTGTACCGGGTGTTCAAATACGAAAGGACGCCGGCTGTATCTCAAAAAATGTTTATCGCAAAGCGTTGGGAAAAAATATTTTTAGTAAAAGTGGTTAAAAGAAATAGCTGGAAATTATTTTTAAGTTTCTGAAATGCGCCTCAACTGAATAGGATGTTTCTGTGAATTTTGCTATACTAACCTAACAAAAAAATACCTGATTTTTAAAGTAAAGGATAATTTGAACCTTTTTTAGTTGACAATTTCTGCTGTATTTCGAAAAATAAAGTGTGGGGTATAAAAGGTTTCCGCAAAACACTCTGTATCTTCAAACGGCTAAGCCGATTTTAACAAGCTTAGGCTAGTTCACAAGAGCTTCTCTTAAGCTATAAATGTTATAATATTTGAAGTTTTGTTAGTTTGACATGTCGCCGCTAGAGGGCTTTTTTTGATATTCCGACAGAAATGGTTAATTTTCTTAAAAAATTAAATGCATTGGTATAATTTTTTTTCTAAAAAAGTAGCTAAATTATGCTTAAACAAGCTTGCAAAAACCATATTTCGATACCTTGTTTTTTACCTAAACTTAAACCAAAGAAAATTTTAAACGTCAATATCTCAAAAATTATAAAACCTACCTAGAGATTTTATGGGACATTAATTATGTATTTTTACAAAACCTTTAATTTGGGTTATATAATTTTTTCGTCTAAATGCAATACTTTACGAGTTATAATAAAAAAATTGAATTCCAAAAAGAAATCCTGAAATTGATTTATTGATTATAATTCGTAAAGTATTGCATTTAGGCGAAAAGATTATATAACCTAAATTAAAGGTGCCGTAAAAACACATAATTTATGTCATACAACATTTCTTGTAGCTTTTAAGATATTGACGTATAAAATTTTCTTTGGCCTAAATTTTAGGTTAGGAACAAGATATCAAGATATGGTTTTCGCGAGCTTTTTTAAGCAACATTAAACTACTTTTTTAGAAAAAAATAATACCAATGCATTTAATTTTTTTGAGAAAATTAACCATTTCTGTCGGAATTTCGAAAAAAACCCTCTAGCGGCGACATGTGAAACTAACGAAACTTTAAATAATTTAACATTTATAGCCCAAGAATAGCTCTTTTTAACTAGCCCAAGTTTGTTAAAATCGGCCCAGCCGTTTTAAAGATACAGGGTGTTTTTTACGGAAACCTTTAAATACCCCCCACCACTTTATTTTTAGAGATACAGCAAAAATTATCAAAAAAATCAGGTATATTTTTGTTAGGTTAATATAGCTAAATTCACAGAAACATCACTTTTTTCATTTTCATTCAAGATTGCAGTTACGCCCCCTAGCGGCCGTTTCAGAAACGAAATAATTTCCAGCTATTTCTCTTGACTACTTTTACTAAAAATATTTTTCCCCAACGCTGTGCGATAAACATTTTCTGAGATACAGCCGGCGTCCTTTCTTATTTGGACACGCGGTACAATGAAGACGAATGTTCGAAACAATTTTGATAAAACAAAATAATAATAAACATTCTAAAGGGGTGTTTTTGCAGTTGACAATGTCCAGTAAGAACGCCCGTGATTGGGCGAAGGTTCGCCCTAGGCATCGACAAGTAATGTTTAGCTGTATCTCTGCCAGGATAGTTCAGTAACTCCCTGGAAAAGTTACAGTTTACCTTTTCATCCCATCGTGTTGTAAATTGCTGATGAGAGTGTCTTTTGATTAGGTCCCTCATCGCAGACCCTGTCAGACCTACGAAAGGTTCGGGTCCAAAAGGTTTGGTCTCGGCAGCCTTTCTGGCCAACGAGCCAGGAATGCGGTTGCCTTTGGAGTGATCGTGTCCTTTGGTCCGGCAGAGGGTGACCACATTTCTGCTGGAAGCATCCGCAAGGGCACAGTGACATTCTAGTACCAGACCCGAGGTGTAGCGTGTGGCTTAGTGACCATGTTTAAAGTGCAGCTCAAGTTTTAGGGGTGGAAATTGAAGACGCTGACTCACCTTAAATAGCATCTCACTCTCTTGCCAAGGAACCTTGATGATTTCTTCAAGTAATGGGAAGCAAATGAAAAATGATCGTTGTGGATTTTTTGTGTTCTTAATCAAATTCAAAAATATGACTCTATTAAATATCAAATCACAAATTTTCTTATGCTAAAACCTTTTTTTTTCTAGAAATATGTTTGGTGTTCCAATGATCTTAAAAGACGAAGTCAAAATTTCCATAATTCTTGATTTGAGTGAAGGACTTTTCCTAAATTGGATATATTATACTTTTACAACATAATTGTATGATGCATATAAAAATGCAATTTTCCTTTTTAGGCTAAATTAAAACATGATGTATCACGTATCACAACAATGGGCAAAAAGTAGTGACTGTTTTTATACAGGGCTGCATGTTCGCCTGACCTTCCTGTGACATACGATACTAAAATTATTATTAACTAGATGAAAAGCCTGTCTCCGACAGGCGAGAGACAATATTAAGTAGCCTCTGCCTCCGTAAGACGCCTTCCGTACGGCTAACGGTAAAAAAACACTTTTTTGCTCCTATTTTTGTCCCAGGGGCGAAATTCAAAAACGGGCTTCGTTAGGTTCTAGCCACTGCTAAAGACTACCACTGTGCCAAATTTCATGATTTTAGCTCAAGCCATAACTTCAGAATCACGTGGACAGACAAATAAATATATATACCTACCTACATATAAATATATCCACATTAGCAAATTATATATATAGACTAGCATTTCGCCTGCAGCCTCCCGCCTGGACTACGCGATTTTGGCTGCCTTTTTCCCGTTCTTGGAAAAATTTCATACATTTGATACGTGCGTTAACGACGTCTGCCCTCAGGTATCTGGCCCCCTTTACACTCCGTTACCTCACATCACATCACGTTGCCCACGCTCAGGGCCGTATCTAGGAATGGGCGCGTCCTTGGCGTGGCTTATCATTTGCGCCCCCACACACCGGGGAATTTGGGGTGTATGGAATGCGTCCCTACAAAAAACGGGGAGTCGGGGTTTTTTCCCGAAAATTTTTAAAATTAAAGTGCAAAGTTGTAGGTTTAAAGTTTTTAATCCGAAAATTTCTTTTCTTTATGGGGTTATGACTAGAGTCGTCACTCTATGCTTTAGCATTGGTTTCTTATTTTGTACTGTCTCAATTTTAGTCAACGTAACAACGCATAATAGTTTGAGAAATCTTAGAAAATTTTAAGTTTTCCTAAGCCATTGATAGTAAAAAAAAACTAGTGCTGCCTCCAATTTATAAAATACCAGTTTATCCGCAGCTTAAATGTTAAAAAAATTTAGAGTTACAGTTTTGCTGTAGGTATCAGGATAAATTGATATTTTATTAATAATTCGTATATTTTGGTCTTAATATATGAAAAATAATAAATAAATAAATTTAAATAATAATATATATATATATATATATATATATATATATATATATATATATATATATAATATATATATATATATATATATATATATACAGGGAGTCCCAGAAGTAATGGGACACAGAGCAACAGCAGATTCCTTGGGTCGAAATATTGCAATTAACGTGAACTTGCCTTATCCCAAAGTTGATAACTAAGATACAGGGTGTTAAACTTTTAATTTTGTTTTCGTTTTTTCGTAATAATTTCTTTACTAAATGACATAGCGGTACAAAATTGGGAATTTGGGGGTTCTTTAAGGTGAGAAATTTAAATTTGTACCCCACTTGTTTTAGATGGCATAACTTTTTTTAAGCTTAATATTTTGACCTGTTTATTAAAAAAGTAGTTACTATAGTTCCCTGTGCGTCAAAAATATGTACCTCATTTATGTCTCTAGAAGCAACTGTTTTCGAGATAAATGCATTTTTAAGGGCACAAAACCCAAAAACCCCTCTAACCCCCCCATAAAAATTGTATTTTCGATAAAACACTTACTTTTCCAGTTATTTGCGAAAAACCGTCTGAAAACGTGATTTTTTATTGAAAAATAACCGTGTAACAAAAGCGCTCGAATTAGTCAACTCATTCCATTTCCGAACCTATTCTTTGATAAAAACATTTCGACTTCCGAGAAGGGGGCATTCACCCCCGGGAAAAGTACTCGGCACGATTACAACTGGAAAGGGTAAGAGAACTGAATCCAAATTCTCGTGCAAATCGGTGCCGTTTGAAAATTCGGAAGGAAACTGGTCATTGACTGGCCCGTTAAAACTATTTTTATATTATTAATTTCCATTTAAATTCCTAATTTTGAAAAACTTTTGTTAAAGTTTACATATCTTAAATGTAGAACTAATATATATATATATATATATATATATCCATATATCCATAAAGGGCCCGGGTTCAATCTCCTAGTGACCCATGGAATGGATTGAATTGGGAAATACGAATTTAACAGAAAATCTCCAAACAAATTTTCTAATATATTTTAATGTTGATTTTTGGGAAAAATTTTCTTTTTTGAATTTCAAATAAATCTACATTAGTAGTTACCTTTAATACCTATCAATATGGAGGCAGGGATGTTAGATACATATGGGGGTTTCCTGCTTTTTTTCATCCTTCTCTTTTCCCCTTAACCCTTTTAACCTTTTTTACGTAAGACTTTTGTGATTATAAATCCACTGATTTACCACTTTTAAGTTACTCAACGCCTATCCAAGGTTTTTGCAAAATCACGACCAGGTGTAGTTTAACTAACCCTATGTTAACTTGAACTGAAATGTTGTGGTCTTTAGCAATAGATTAATATAAAAACACAACATTCATATTTCTTTTAATACCATCATATCAAATTTTACTACCTTCAAAACCAGACATATTTTGAAAAGAAAATTATTTTAATGTACACTGAATTCCAAAAAATAAGCAACATGGACACAGGAATTAACTGTTTTCTTCCAAAAAATGGTTATTTCCTAATGCAGAGCAGTAAGTAGATATTGTCATATTTTAATTGAAAACAGTGCTTTATTTGATTGTTAAAAAGATAATTTATCTTCAAGGGAAAAAATTTTTTTGAATATTCCTTTTTCTTTCTTTTTTCTGCTTTTTTTTAATATAAAAAAAGTCATTTGCTAATTGTACTTCCATTATTGTAGCTCTGAGGAAGAAAATATGCTAAGAATTTAAACCATTAAAAAGACATATGTAAATTAAAATCATAGTCCAAATATGTGTAGAATGAATATATTTTTACGTTGTGAGGTGATATTTTACATTATATTTGTAACGTTTCAACCCTTAAAAAGTCACCCTTTTGTAACAAAATTAAAAAAAAAATGTTTTTTTTATCTTAAAATTATTTAATATCGCTTATATTGTAAAAATATTTTTACAGTTTTAGTAAATAAATTTTACTATCAAAACTCAACTCTTAAATAACCACCCCTCATAGAATTTACAAAAATGTTTTTGACAAATTTAAAACGATTTGATGATACATAATTATAGTCCGAAATAAGCTAAAAAATAGCAAACCTCAATTATATCTAAAAAAACTTTTTATACCTATTTTTGCTAGAGATGCAATATATTTCTAAATAATGTAGAATATTTGAAATAATTACACACATAAGTACCCGTTTTTAAAATTTTTAAACCTCTTACCCCCTTTTTTTAAATATATTCAGATTAAAAACGTTTGTTTTTCACATGTTTACTTTTAATTACAATAAATAAAGCAAATAAAAAAAATATATACAAGCCAAAATTGCAAAAATAAAAATACTTAAATTTTTTAAGATGGGTAAAATTTGGTTTGAATTATTGAAAATGGTTATTTGCTTTAAAATAATGTTTCAAAATATTTCAACCCTTAAAAATGAACCTTGTTAATTAAAAAAATATTTACCCCAAAAAAAATAGTTTAAAGATTTTAAATTAACGGGTAATATTACTGCCTGAAATAATACCACCTCATTATTTTGAGAAACCCTTTTAACATAAATTTCAACTCCCTACAACAGTGCAAATTTATGAAACCCGATAAAAATAAAAAAAATAGAATTTTACTATAAAAATTTTTCCCGGTAAAAGTATAAAGTATACCAGTTATAAAAATTTTGCAGATTATGTTCGAAGTGACCCATTCGAATTTTTCTGAAAAAAAAAATTTGGGTATAGCTCCTTTAATTTTAATGATAGAAAGTTTTTTTAAAAATGTTTTTTTAAAAGGTTTTAAGATTTTTGGCCCAAGTTTTAAAATGGATGAGTTTAAAAGACTCCAATAAGGTGGTGCCCTGTAAATAGCGGCTTTAAACGGTTATTCTCGCCAAATATTTTTGTACAAAAAAATCTAAGTAAAAAAAATATTTGTAATCAAGTTTTTTTAAAGTCTGTACTTTAGCATTTTTTTTGAATTCCATTATTATTAAAGTTTTTTTTTAAAAAAAAAGGGAAAATTTTTACGAAATTGGGGGAAAATCGTTTTTCACTTTAAGCTCCGATTTTTCAAAATTTGCGGTTTTAAATTGATCAAACTTCTAAGATGTATTAATAATACATATAAAAAAAATATCGGTGGGGAAAATCTTTTTAATTAGAGAAATTAGGGGGTTGTTTGTAAAGATTTTTTCAAGAAAAGATTTATAACATGGTTACTATTTTCCCAAATTTTTTAAATCATTCAATTCAATTTAAATGTTTTATATGCAAGATGTATTATATTGTTATATTATTATATTGTTTGTATAAACGTTACTGGGGGTGGAGGCCAATTCACGAACTCGCCCGGGGCCCCAGAGGTCCAAGTCAGTTACTCATAAAACAAAAAAAACAATCAAATATTTCCTCTTTATAATATAAGTAGTTTTTAAGATATGAAAAATTTTAAACTCAAAAACGAAAAACATTTTGTAAAGTTTAACTAAAACTTATAATTATAGTTTAAGGTCAAGGGCCCCAACTTTGTAGCGTTGTCCTTATGCGCTAAATTATGGGCGGCATCGCGATGTTAGTTACTATGGCAATCAAGTGATTCCAACATTTCGCCCTAGACGCATGTTTTAGTACATACCCAAAAATTATACACGTTTAACTCAAAATTTTGTGAAACCAGCATTTTTTTGAAAAAGGTCAAGTAGTTATCCTTTATTTTATTTTTCATTTGATGTTAAATTAAGCTAATACCCCGTGACGTTAATTTGTAACAGGTTGAAAGGTGAAGCAGGAGGGTGATTACCTGAATATGATTTTAACAAAAGGGGCATGGGAGGCCAATTTTTCCAAAAACCACGGTTTGCGCCTTTTTATAAAACACAGTTAAAAAAGTTTTTTAGGTAAAAAAAACCCTTTTTACCCCGTTGACGGCAGTTTATGTGCAAAAAACCGAAAAATAAAACCATTTTTTTTTAAAAGAAAATATTTTTTTATCCCTTTTTCCAGAAAAAGGTTTTTTTTTAAATTTCCTTAAAAATTAGAGATGGGAAAAGCTCAAGTTTTGGTTTTCTGATTTTTTTAATTATAGGTTATGTAGGTTAAAATTGTTAAAACATTTTTTAAATTTAATTCAATTTTTTGTGTTTTAAAAAAATATTTGGGGGTTTTTAATGGTTTTTAAATTTAAAATTGTTTTTAAGTTTGTTTAAATGTTTTAATTTGAACCTTTATTCAAATTTAACAAGGATCCTAACAACTTTTTTTTTTTTTTTAAAATTTTTTGGGTTTAAAATGTTTTTGCTTTTTCAAGACTTATATTATACTAATTTATATTAACGAAATAAAAAAGAATAATATTGAGTCCTTCGTTTTGAACCCTGAAATAAAGGTACTTTTTTGTTAATAAACAATTGAAGCCGGAGCGCCCCCTGCATAAGTTAAGAATTTTAAACCAAGAAATATGGAAAGCTGGCTTTAAAGCAAATATTTTAAAAAAAAGAGTCTCTACAACCATTGGGGACCGACTTTTTAGCATTTTTTTTAAATTATATTTAAATTGTTTATAATAATTAAGAGTTAATTTGAATGGCATTTAATAGTATAATAATTAAACTTAATATACCGCATAATAAAAAGTTGTTATATTTGTTTTTTATTGTTAAAAGATGTGTTTAAGTGACTGATACTTTCGTCGGCGTCAGGGAGGTAGTGGTGGGGATAGAAGTTCTCGGATTGACATGCCGAGTCAAAAACTGAAATCGAGAGTTTAAATCAGCGGAGCGCGACCAAAATAACCATATCTTGCGAATTTTTATCAGATCAAGCTTTTTTTTAATCCGGGGTATCGCAAAAAGTTATGAATAATGGCGCTTTAAGTTTTAAAAAATTATCATTACTTTTTTCATAATTTTAATATCTTCACTTTTAACATTATACAATTTAACTTTTAAAAGCAGCTTTAAATTTCAGTAATCTATTCATTTTTTTAATCATGTTATTAAAATATAAATGGTACAATATCTACTATAAAAGAAGGTAAAATATAATTCATATCGTCTTTAATATTTACAGATTAATGCATTCGATATTAATATTAATAGATAAAGATGTAGTTTGTACAGTAATAAATACATACAAATTAAAGGAACAGTGGTAATTAGAAAATAAAGAATAACACAGGTCCACAAAAAAAGTGGTGTGTGTTTTTATTATGCGGTATATTAAGTTTAAGTATTATGCTATTAAATGCCGTCCAAATTAATTCTTAATTATTATAAACAATTTAAATATTACTTAAAAATAAAAATTGGCAACTCGGTTCCCACTGGTCGTGGATACTTTTTTTTTCAGCCAGCTTTTCATATTTCTTGGTTTAAAATTCTTAACTTATGCAACAATTCTTACTAGGTTAGGGCTCTAAAATCAGTAAACTCAACTATCTTAGCAACAAATTATCCGATCATGCTTTAGAACCTCTTATTTAATTAAGAATTAAAAAACCGATGTTTTGCAATGACAGAAATGGATAAAAAAATATGTTTGCAATAATTATTAACATTTTAAAAAATGTCTATTTTTAACCGTTTTTTTGCTTTTTTCCATAAACAAATGGACCAAATCAATTTTAGCCGGACTCCAATTATAGGTTTTTTTAATACTTAAAAAACATTTTGAACGTATTCCTCTAAAATTAACAATGGCGCTTGCAGAAGCGAAAAACACGTTTTTAGCACTTTTAACCCTCCACCCCCCTGCACACTTTTTTCGAGTCTAAAACTATATAGTCATATTTAGGTAATCCCCTACAATTTCTAACACCTTAACCTGTTACAAATTAAAGTCATGAAAATTACCTACAGACTGGGCTATAATGCTAGAGTCAAATGTGTAAACTAACTGACACAAGACTACAGAGTCGTTACTTTATGGAATTTTTACCATTTAGTTTTTTTTTAAAACATCAAAAAAGAAAAATATAAGAAAAGAATCAAAGAATATATAAAACTTTATTAACCGGAAAAAGCGAGGGAAACTATAATTCGCAGCGCATTCGCCATCGGATCAAGAATACGAGTGACTTCAGGAAAGGCATAAAAAAACCTACTCGGACTTGCTAGAAAGTCACATGTCAATCGTATTACAAAAAATAATATTGATACCACGGCGATCCAAAGGCTTCTAGAATAAAATCAACTTTTGCAGTGTTTTTCTTTAAGAAGTAAAAGCTTGTTATACAACAATAACAAGGGGATTTTATGGTTAGTTTAAAAATGCAAAAATTCGTTATGTTTTGCATACTAAAAATAAAGTTAAAAAATTATTTCTTGTCCAGTTTAATGCCTCCAAAACACAGTCATGTTCGCTATCGCGAAAAAAGTCGGACAATGCTCATCCGTCACATATGAGCGGCCAAGTTCTGTAGAACAAAGAATCGTTTAATCTTGTGGGTGTTACTTTTAAGAACAACCTTTTCCATTTTCGAGCCAGAAAGTATTTCTCCCCTCCTGATCTATATACTCTGTATGTAGCCTAGATCAGACCCTCTTGAGAATATTGTTCTTACGTCTGGGGAATGGCGTCTCCTACAACACTTAGCATTCTTGACTCCATTCAGAGAAGAGCTGTTCGTCTTATTAATGATCCCACACTTGCTTTCTTATCTTACCCACCGACGAGCTACAGGGGATTTTATCCCTCTTTTATAGGTATTTTTAAGGCTTCTGCTCCGAAGAGTATAATGCCTCCTTTGGCAGCTCCCAACAGACCAACACGTAGTGCCACTTTTATGCATCCTTTTACAGTCCAACTTGAGACGCCCCAAACTTCCCACTTTGTTCGTTCCTTCATCCCTAGAATGTCCAGACTATGGAATCTTGCTACCCACAGAAGATTTTCTTTTCCCCCAAATCTCGTGTGAATAATCTCCCTGTTACCAGACTTTAGACACCCACGATACGTTTGTACTTAGGCTTTAGCCTTCGTGGACTGTCGAAAGATTAAAAAAAAAGAAAGAATAACCGAAACTGACAAAAGTTAAAAATTTGATGCCATAATTGCTTTCTACGTGAAAAGTTGCTTTAAAGGTTTTTACAGCTTTTGAAAAAACATGCAAACAAAAAAGTTACAGAGCTTTATAGAATATGTTTTTTTTTAATATCTAAAAAAATAAAAAAGCTACCAGAATGCTGCTAGCGCCTTGATATTGCTTACGAAATTTTTTAAAACTTTGTTTATTTAATCGTTTTTCTCTAATACAACATTGCAACGAAATTCGAGCCGATCCTAGAATGTTGTTTGGAGTACAACGAGAAAATGACCTGCTTAAACGTGTTATACAAAAATTTCATTTTTCCTAAAACAGCTAATTTTATCGAAACAAATGTAGAGTACCTTCTACAAAGAGGAATGACCAAAGTATTTTAAAAAGCACTTTTCACCCAAAGCCCAACGAGTGTGGTAGCAAGTCCGTTCCTTATATCCGTGACGATGTAAACCATCTACTGTAGTAGTTACAGCCATGGCTAAGTACCCTTTTGGACCCTGCATCTTTGTTAGGGGGCACTTTAGGAAAATTTTTTCTATGACAAAGTAGGGTTATTTTGACCTCCACTGTATGCTCCCAAGAGTATGCCATATACTTACCGGACACCCTGTATGTAATGACATACGTAATGATAAGCCCGTAAATGTTTAATACGATTTTTAGTAAGCAGTTGATCTGCATTAAACTTACAAAAAAATAATTAAAACAATTATTTGTTTCGATGTTTTCATAGCAGGAATGCCTGAAATCTTCTTTAGCTCGACGAAGAATCCGATTTTGACGATTTTATGACTTCCGTCTTGTTAGTTCAAAATAGGTTCGGTCTATTATTCGCCGGCAAAATCGAATAGGCGACAAACAAAGCAAGAAAAAGAATGGCAATTAAGATAACTGACTCGCTTTATGGCCATCGAAATAGCCGGAGTTATTTTAAAAAATCGGAAAAATGGTGATTTACAGGATTCGCTGTGACGTCGAGAGCTTTTATTTTTAAGACGTTAAGGCAGGACAGGATTTTAATGACTTAATTTAAAATTATGTACCAACGAAATGTTTGTCTAATTCGTGGAGCAAACTGGAAAATCTAACAACTTTGCCTTCTTCGGAAATACGCAGTAATAAGGGGGAAGACGTAAAATAGTATGACTATGTGCTGCGCATAATTTGTCGATGACATATTCCTTTTTAAAGTTCTCTTTTTTATAGCTTCCAATAACACCTTTTTTATAGACTTTTGAGGAATTTCCATGTTTTTACTTTCCATAAATTTAAGAATATCATCCTTCTTTGTGTTGCTATTGGGAACTTTGTTGTCTAAACGTGAATGATAAGACGCATTGTCCATAAGAATGACAGAATTTGGAGACAGATTCGGCAGCAACTGTTCATTAAACCACTTTTCGAATAGACTGGCGGTCATATCTTTATGACAATAATAAAGCGTTAGGAACAAAACCTTTATTGCTGCCTGCGTGTAATATAATTACTCGTTTTCCGCGAGAACAGGGCCCCTTTAGTGTACACTTATTACTATTATCCACCCAACCATATTTACCAAGATCATGTGTGTCGAACCAAGTTTCGTCCAGGTACACTATCTCCCTTTTTGATTGGCGATATTCCTTCATTTTACGTAAATATTCTTGCCGCCATGCTACGATACGAGACGATTCCATTATAACCATCCTTTGGTTTAATTTTTTGTACTTGAAGCCGCAATCTAGCGAAATATTAAGCAAGGTGTCCAAAGATTTATATTCATAATCTGGATAATCCCGAAACTTATCCTGAATCATTTTTAATGTTGGGACTTTGTTTTCTTCGTAAAATTGATAAACTATTCGGCGTATAACTTCTTTGTCGCCATTATCAACTTTTTTAAGCTTCTGGTTAGCTCTTTTTCGCTTTACGGAATGGTCGATGGTATCTCCTTCTCTAATAACTGTGTAAATTGTAGTACGAGCAAGTTTTAAGGAAGTGCAGTTTTTAAGGAAGTGCAAATATTTAAAATAGGTTTCTGTGCTTAAACATGTAAGTCCTTATTTAAAAATTCCGACGGCTTCGTCATGAAATCGGCTTCTACATTGTAGGTTTCATTATCAGAAACATCAAAAGGTCTCCACAACGCCATCTTGATAAAATATTTAAATTACAACAGTAAAACAACAAATATTAACAACGATAACAGTAACAACAGAAATAACCACGCTAACAATAACAAAACAATTTAGAAAAATACGACACTCTTAGACACTCGCTAAAATTCAAAAGAACGAAGAATAAACCAATTTCAATTCCTTGTATTTTGATCGACAAGTCATCACAAGCACATCACTGATAAATTTAGCCGACAATGCAAATGCATTTGCCTACAGCGAGCCAGACATTTTTTTATATTCTTTTATTTTTGTGTCTACATTATTTGACCGACTAGAAGCGGCTGTGCATGCGAGAAAATATTCATATGGGGTCTAACCATCATAAAGTTGGGTCAGTTGGGTCATTTTTATTGGGATTTTTTTGGGGAATTGAGCAGTCCCGGTATGTGAGTCTTTTATTTAGCTTTGGTTCCGTATTTACTATAATAATGTGTAGTTTAACCACGCGGAAGATGGTTTCTGTCGGTTTTGATTTAGGCTCGTCAAAATGTAAGGTCTTTTTGCGAGACTCACCGTTTTAGGGCGGATTAATTAATATTTTAATTCTGAAAACGGTATATAAATAGAGATCAAAATTTAATTTTAATTTAAGATAAATTGGTTTATAAAGGCCAAAATTCGCCATTTTAAATACGCCATTTCAAATTTTCAAATTTTGACCTAAGATTATTAATTTCCAAATTTTGACATAGTATCCCCAAAAACCCTTATATCCTGAATTTAAGGCATATAGGTTTATAAACGCCAAATTTCGCCGGAGACGGGGGCGGAGACTAACAAACTCCCACTACTACAATTTTCGTATAGCCGCATTAAAAATATTATATTTTATTTAGGTTCTTCCAAATTCGGTGTATCGATGCGATGTTGTTTCCGATTGCAAGCCTACAGGAGATAACGTTTTTCGGTAACTATTTTTCACCTAAATGACTAAATTATACACCATTTTAAAGGCAAGGAAATAATCTATGCCTCTGCTGTAACGGATTTTTGAAATATGATTCAATTTTCGCGGCGCGAATGGACTCTTAAGGTGTGGTCCCTTCCACGCGGCCGTCGCATGCGACTAACGCAATGCGACTAACGCAATGCGACTAACGCATGCGGCCGCCGTTTAATCAAGTGGTTTCTTAGGACCGCGGCTCAAACTCGCGATAGCAAAATTATTAGTGTAAAGGGAATAATCTTTGGTAAGAGTCGTGATGGATAATCTAGCAATATATTTATTATTAGAAGAAAAAGAGGATGACGAAATACTATTACAATTAGCCAACTTGAAACATAGCAATGCCCCTATAAATCCAATATTTCAGCAAAGACGCGATGAGGGTTGTTATACTACATTAATAAATCGACATCTGCAACAGGATGAAGTAAAATTTAGAAAATATTTTAGACTGAATAAAGTACAGTTTAGTTTTATTCTTGACTAAATAAAAGACGATATAAAGTCCGAGCCATACAACAGAGTTGAATATATAATAACCCCAGAGGAAAAATTAGCCATTGTATTAAGGTAAATCTGTACAGGGTGTACCAAATTCGAGTCTTATCATTAAAATCTCGGAAACTTGAAGAGATACGAGGTCGGTTAAATGAAGGCAAAGTTGCGCAATATGATGCTAATCAAAATGCCACCTGAGAACTTTAAAATTTTCGAATACTTACTTTTGGAAAAAACCGATTATTCCCGATTTCGTTTTTATTTTTTTATTACTTTATTTGAATGAATGTAGCAAAATAACTTTTACATTTACATTGCTACTTTTTCTTTTCTACAAGATAGTGTTATTAGATTTATACACCGACGTTTCGTCTTTGAGCTGCCATCATCAACTGTTTTTTTTTAAATACGGCCCTGGATTTTTTATATGTATTTAAGGAGCTATTAAGTTCCCAAAACCAATAATGTATTGCACTTATTCGAAAAATTTATATTAATGGCAATTTTCATAAGAAACCATATGTTAGAGAGAGTCAGACAATATATTTTTGGCAGGATCTTGGGAAAACATTAAACTGATTTTTTGAATAAGTGCGAAACATCATTGGATTTGGGATCTTAAAAGCTCTTAAAATACGTAATAAAAAATCCAGGACCTCATTTAAAAAATAAAGTTTTAATTTTTAACAATTAAAAAAAACACCTGACATTCCCCACAAAACAACACAAACAAAATATCAGACGCAGACACGACTGCGGCTACACTGCTTCAGGTGTGGTTTCTTCCACGCGGCCGTCGCATGCGACTAACGCATGCGGCCGCCGTTTAATCAGGTGGTTTCTTAGGACCGCGGCTCAAACTCGCGATAGCAAAATTATTAGTGTAAAGGTGTGGTTCCTTCCACGCGGCCGTCGCATGCGACTAACGCATTCGGCCGCCGTTTAATCAAGTGGTTTCTTAGGACCGCGGCTCAAACTCGCGATAGCAAAATTATTAGTGTAAAGGGAATAATCTTTGGTAAGAGTCGTGATGGATAATCTAGCAATATATTTATTATTAGAAGAAAAAGAGGATGACGAAATACTATTACAATTAGCCAACCTGAAACATAGCAATGCCCCTATAAATCCAATATTTCAGCAAAGACGCGATGAGGGTTGTTATACTACATTAATAAATCGACATCTGCAACAGGATGAAGTAAAATTTAGAAAATATTTTAGACTGAATAAAGTACAGTTTAGTTTTATTCTTGACCAAATAAAAGACGATATAAAGTCCGAGCCATACAACAGAGTTGAATATCCAATAACCCCAGAGGAAAAATTAGCCATTGTATTAAGGTAAATCTGTACAGGGTGTACCAAATTCGAGTCTTATCATTAGGATCTCGGAAACTTGAAGAGATACGAGGTCGGTTAAATGAAGGCAAAGTTGCGCAATATGATGCTTGGATTATTCCCGATTTCGTTATTATTTTATTATGACTTTATTTGAATGGATGTAACAAAATAACTTGTACATTTCCATTGCTACTTTTTCTTTTCTACAAGATAGTGTTATTAGATTTATACATCGACGTTTCGTCTTTGAGCTGCCATCATCAACTGTGTTTTTTTTTAAATACGGCCCTGGATTTTTTTTATTATGTATTTTAGGAGCTATTAAGTTCCCAAAACCAATAATGTATTGCACTTATTCGAAAAATTTTTCATAATGGCACTTTTCATAAGAAACCATATGTTAGAGAGAGTCAGACAATATATTTTTGGCAGGATCTTGGGAAAACATTAAACTGATTTTTTTTGAATAAGTGCGAAATATCATTGGATTTGGGATCTTAAAAGCTCTTAAAATACGTAATAAAAAATCCAGGACCTCATTTAAAAAATAAAGTTTCAATTTTTAACAATTAAAAAAAACACTGGACATTCCCCACAAAACAACACAAACAAAATATCAGACGCAGACACGACTGCGGCTACACTGCTTCTTCAGCAGTCCAGTCGCATCAATCGCAGTCGTTAAAAGCGGACGCATACGACGGCCGCTCGGAACATGAGGACGCATGCGGCGGCCGCGTGGAAGAAAACAAGAAACCTTTAATCATTAATCAATTAAGCATTACATTGATTTTCGGAAATAAAGATGAAGAGTTTTAAAACATCTGCCGATTAAAATCTTTAAATAAGGAAACACACCCAACATGAGATTTTTAACCAAAATATGTTGATTTTAGGTCCAGAGAAACAACATTTAAGTGAAACACTTTTTTTCGTAACCAAAGATTGTGGTGTCTAAAAACGGGCATACATTTTACTTGCATTTTGATCTTAAAAGTTTTGATTGCTTGATCTTTATAATTTTTTAATATGTTATCCTGTAAAATTACAATAATGTCCCAGCATCACAAGTTTTGGTTCAAAAAAATGTTTTATTAAGGGTGGTTTCATGTTGATCTCAGAAATAACATATTTAAATTTGAAGAATATTTATCAGAAACTAATTTGGCTAAGAGGGGCTTCGTGCTAAAATCTTTGACGCTTAATTTATCACCTAGATTATGTAGTATCATCAAGGAAGTTTAAAGGTGTATGGAAGCCCAATGCTATGGCCCATTCGATCAAAAAATGTCCAGCCAGTATGAAAATAACTGCCAAAGTTGGCCTCGCCGATTCTGCGCAATAACAAAATTCCACGAAATAATTTAATGTGTTCTCTACTTACACACTGATAAATCAGTGTGTAGTTAGGCAACACATTATACTTTTATGAGAGCCGTAGTACCGTTTTTGGTCTTAGGTTGTCTGAGGTTTTTGGTGCAAGGGCGCGCGCGGCGCGTATGAAACTATATCCGCGCTATGCCGCCAACCGTCGTCGTCTCATTATTCGTCATTTTCGTTGTGGTTTGTGCCGTTTGCGCCGTATCGTATTAGTTTCGATTGTTTTGCTTTGTGTGAGTACCTATATTTTGTGGTTGCACAAGTTTTTTGGATGGATAAAAACCTTCTTACTTAAGTGATTAGTGTTTATTAAATTGTGACTATAATTTTGTGTTTATTGTTTGTTACTTATAATATCGTAACAAAATGCTTAGAGGTTGTATGGTTTTGTCTTGCAAATCCAAGGGTCAAATACCCGGCATTTTTTACTTTAGGTAAGTATTTCTTATATTTAAATTAGGTGCTTCTTATAAGACGTAACGTTAGGTAACCGAAAAAATAATAATATATCAAAATTATGAATAATAGAATAATAAAAATTTCATAGGAAATAGCAGTGAGAAAAGTAAGGCAAATCTTAACTATCTTTTAGATGATTTTCACAATGTTTGTGTATTTCTGTGGATTATAAAAAAGAAATAAGGTTTACATTTAGGTACTTTTATTTCATTTACTAATTTAGTACATTCTTTTAAAGGATCAAAATTATTAATTACTGGGCAGACCAGGCAAATTTTAATTGAATGAAAGAAAGTACAATTTTATGTTAAAGTTTCTTTTTGCTTTTTTGTATTTGTTTAAAAAGAAATTAGATTTTTGGTTTCTTAAACTTACATTATCAACTTTTTAAGCTCGACATACTGTAGACACACAATATTTAACGGATACTGTTACAATGGATACCTAGGTACCAAAGGTTACTAAACATTTTTAACCACTGTTATTCTGTCTCATGAATGTTTGTTATTAGCGAAAAGTATATGCCCAAAAAGCAGTTATAAAAATTTTCACTTTTTAAAGTACAACCAGAATCTTAGGATAAGATTAAACTCATTTACACTACCTTGCCCTTCTTTTATCACAAAATTGATGATAAGGACATGAAACTATCATACAATGTTTGAAATTTATTTAAAAAAATCGTGATTTTATTTATTTACAAAGATTTTTGGTAAAAATACAAAACTCACAAAAATATCGACCATTGAGGCTTCTTTCCATATTAAATCAGATGATATAAAATCCAATATTACACAATAATTTTAAATATTCTATGATTGTATCGTTTAATAACCAACAATTTTGTGCAAAAAATAAAAAAACAGTGAATGCTTGAATTTGACATTTGATGATGTCAACTTTATAGATAGTAAAAGACCAGAATCCGGCCTGACCT
>JAHBCN010012346.1:0-27077 GCA_019359885.1 Listronotus oregonensis
CACTTAGGACACCCACGGTACTTTAGTACTTAGGCATCAGCCTCCGTGGACTGTCCCAAGATTTAAAAAAAAAACCTGCACATTAAAATGTCGGCGATACGCATGCTGCGCCAGAATAACTGATATTCCCTTTTGAAAATATATTTTAATAATTTTCGTGCTTTGTTCTATGGTGTATTGCTTTTTTTTTTAAAAAAATTTTGTAGAAATTTTTTTTTACAAATTTTTTAAAAAAAGTTGTAATGCATTTAAGTCATAACCTTCATTTTGAGCCACCCCGTATAAACTTATCTGCATTACTTTCTTTCCACATGCTTCGCATTTTTGCTTGGAAAATTCACGACTTTCACTGATTGTTTTCTTACACGGCGTGAGGAAAAGTCGAATTTTCGAACCCTTGTAGAAAAAAAGGTTAGTCCTAACTGTTGCGGAATATCTTTCCCGAACTTATCTGCATTCGCATACGGAAAAGTATAACTTTTCGCACTTCTTAGAATAATAACTATGTAAAAATGACATCTTTAGGTATATGCACGTGTGTTTAAAAGTAATTTATAATGGGAAAAAAATGAAAGAAACTAAATTTAGCAACTATTTAACGAACAACGATAATAATGCCCCAGTAAGTTACAATATTTTTGCTTGTTATTAAATTTTGAAAATCATTATTCTTTAAATATTTTTAGGTTATTTTTTGACTTTGAGCAATCAACCTGGCAAATGCCAACGGTAATACTCCAATGACAAATGACAAGGTTATGTTCTTTGACCTAGGCAATTGTTTTGTATTACGTTCGGTTTGACTAGTACTTTTAAATTTTAAATGAGACCACAGGTACATTTTATTTTATTTTGATCGTTTATATCATTCTAAATACAATTATGCCTCCCTGGCGACGTTGGATTTGTTAATTTTGGATAATTTTTTTTTGTCTTTTATTTTTGACGGCATATTTAAACAGGTTTAATGTCTGCATTACCACTGCTTGATTTCTACTTTCCTCTAGTCTTTAATTAAAATACAATATTAAAGTTAATAATTGTAAATAGAATAAAACGGATCCGCAAGTTTGCCTATTAAAATTTGGCCACAAGAAATACTATTTAAAATTTAATTAAATATTTTTTTTTATTTATCACATTTATTTGTTTATTTATTTTTTTTTTTTGATAAAATATCATTTATTTCAAAAAGAGAAATAAATAGTACTTAAAAAGTTTTGGTTTCCCGTTTTTTACTTGACTGCAACCTTATTTTTTGACACCACAGCTTGTAAGTGAGTAAAACGAAAATGATTTTTCTACCCTATATTAGTAAGAACCTAATTACACACCGTCTACTTTATCAGTAAATCTCTAATTACAAACACTATACTGTAAGAGCCAAATGTGTAAGGGCAGTTACGTAATATATATATTAGTAACAGTTCCAAATCGCATTAGCCGCGAGCCCCCAAAATCTTGAAAACTTTCAATAGATTTTACGTAAAGCTGGCTATGAAACAAATAGCATCGCCTTGACAACGCAAATGTTTGTATTATTATTTGTATTGTTACTTAAAGTTTACATAATCTTCTGTTTTATTTATAAAAAAACTAAACATAAAGTCGTAGAAAAAGTATAGTACACAACCCAGTGGTAAGCCCATTACACACTCTTTTGAATTACGGTACTCGCTCACGCTCGTACCGTAATTTTCGAAATCGTGTGTAATGGGCTTCTTACCACTCTCGGTATGTAATATACTATTACAAGTCAGTTCTTTTATTTTGTAGTGCCTCAAAAATATGTTATATTTCTAAAAATCCTGGATTTCTTTCCAAGATTTTTTCTACATACAATTTTAATTTGTCACCAATTTTATTAGGAACAGATTTAAGCTTGTTGCTAAAACTTTGCATATTTTTTAAATGTTGTTGACCTTTAACATGTCGCTCAATTTGATATGGTTTTGTACAAATAAATTCAGAATTACAAATTCTGCACCAAACTCCAAATGTCTCTCTCACAAAACCTTAAACATATCTTGGATTGGGGCGACAAAAATCTTGTTCAGTTTAATGCCTCCAAAACACAGGCAGGCTTGCTGTCGCGAAAAAAGTCTATCAATGCACATCCGTTACATATGAGCGACAAAGTGTTGCAGAACAAAGAGTCATTTATTCTTGACGGCGTTACTTTTAAGAATATCCTCAACTGACACAATGACATTACATCCATAGCCTTAGCAGCTTTAAAAAAGCTTGGATTCCTCTTTCGAGCCAAAAAGTATTTCTCTTCTTCCAATCTGTATACTCTGTATGTATCCCAAATTGACCTTCTTTAGAATATTGTTCTTATGTCTGTGAAATAGTGTCTCCTACAACTTATTCAGAGAAGAGCTGTTTGTCTTATAAATAATCGCACGCTCACAGAAAAGTTTCGTACTCTTGTCCACCGACGAGCTGTAGGTGATGTCGCTCTTCTTTAGGTATTTTCACAGCGTCTTTTCAGAGTAGTTGGCCAGTATAATACCTCCTCTGCAGCTCATAACGAAGCAACACTTAGTGCAACTTTTATGCATCCTTTTCAGTTTAATAGAGGGCCCTAAACTTCCTGCTTTTCTGTTTCTTTATCCCTAAAAGTGTCCAGACTATGGAAACTGCTACCCCAAAGGTTTTCCCTTTTTTTTATCTCCAAATATTTAATTTCCTCTGAAAACTCCCCCCACACTTAAGAACCCAGGGTACGTTGTGTTGGGACGCCTTGTGGACTGACCAAAGATAAAAAAACCTCTTTTACTTTTTAATAAAAAAGTAGAATATGAAAGAGTCCTCCAACTTTTTTTTTTTTTGTACTCTTTTTATTTGCCTGTAAGCGACTTACACCTGTTTAAATATAACAAATTATTTTGGCACAAATATAACATGATTTACCCTTTAACGGAATGGTTTTTATGAGTTCACAACAAATAGGCCCGGGGAGTTTTCGTACTGCATTAGAAGTTGCATTTCCACCAACAAAACTATATTTGTGGGGATAATTCCATAAATATAAACCCTAATAGAGGTGCAATCAAATATTGGTAAATTTATGTAGAAACAAAGTCTATTTTAATTTTAACTTATTTCAATATAATTTATATAAAAGCATTACAAAATATTATAGCTTAATTCTTTTGTATTATTCTACAAGAAATCACACCGAAAAAAAAAACAAAATAAAACCAAAAATACCAAAGGAAGTTGAATTATTTATTGCATTTTTATTTGGTATATTCTATATCATTTTAAGCTCAAAATTGTAATGGTTTTTTTATTGATGTCCGGTCCCTACTTAAAACAAATTTTTGCGAGGTAACCATAACACACCGGTTTCACAGCATAACTAACAAAGATAAGCACGCTTTTATGAATTGGGGGGAAAGTACAGTCATTTTTTTTGTGCAGGTTTAGCCGCTATTGTGCTGGGATATGATCTGTCTCCTTTCTTTAAATTGTAATCATTTTATGTTGTTTCTTTGGTGTTTTGTGCTTAAAAATATCAAAGGCGCCGCCAGGTAGAGATCTTGTTGCCTGTTAGTTATGCTGTACCACAAGTAAATATGTTACATGCAAAAATTTGTTTTTAATAAATTATACATCAAATTAAAGCTTTGTTTTCTCTACACGATGAAAAACCTGCGGTGAGAACTCGGACTAGGGATGTTGCGGATTGCGGATGTTGATGCGGATGCGAATCTTGTGTTTTTTACAAGAAACTTATGCTTTAATTTCCTACTAAGTAACTACATTGGTAATAAATGTATTAAATAAATACTATTTTTGTTATTTTACTTCGGCACCCATATAGTTTCTTGTGAAAAAAAACAAAATCCGCATCAACATCCGCATCCGCATCCGCAACATTCCTATTTCGGACTATAGCTGGTTTTGGTTTTTGTGGCCATTAAAACTCAATTGGCAATACTCACCGGTTGTGGTTTGGGCGATGTTTTGGTGGCGTTTCTTCCCGTTTTAAAATGAAGACGTCGTAAGGCGGAGGCGGCAGTGGCAATGAGGTCGTCGGGAGGTCGGGGGGACTTGGGGGTGCCCGACTGCGAATTGACGGTCATCTTGGGACGCGGGCTGGAGGGGCAGTGATTTTTTGAGGATATTAGGGGTGAGCTGCCGCCGGCGAGGCAGTCGTCGTCGACCTGAAAAGGACATACATTATCAATTTTGGTTACATTTTATATGGTAAGATTTGGGTCACAAAATTTAGCCTAAGAGTTTATTTTGGGCTAAACTTCCAAAAACGCTCTCACTTAAATTTCTCTTACTTTTGTACATTACTTGTTTATAGCATAGGAAAGATTGTTTAAAGGTTTTTTTTCTGGCGGCAATAGTGAGAATTTAAACAAAAATTGAACAAAACAGTTTTTTTTTTTTTTAACCAAAACTGACCAGAAAAAATATTTTAATTTTGTTGGCAGGTGGGTGATAGATATGACATTAGACTATGCGCATTTTCTTGCTGTACCTTTGGTTAAATAGATGACAGAATAATTTATAATTTCTTTTTTTTTTTAACTTGTTTTATGCCAAATGTAAACCTTGCAAAATTTTAAAACATAATCCTTAAAACGTGTTTCTTTCCTTTGATTCACCTTATTTTATTAATTAACAAAACAAAACGGTATTTCCAAGTTTGTAGTTATATTTGAGTACATTGAAAACAAAGCAAAATTACGGTTAGGTATTTGTCACAGTTTGAATTAGTTTGTACCACCAAGACTTAACACAATACTGTGGGAAAACTTACCACTAATTAAAGCAACCACATAAATAGAAATAATATCATGCCTTAGTTTGCAAGTTTGAAATCTCTAGTTAATTCATACTGCAAACTAAATATTTTACCACAGAAAATAAAATTATATTTCCCCTTTCAAAATAAACATAAAACATGTTAGTTAGTAAATAAACATAAAGTGAAATTTTTACTAAATAAATTAAAAACGAAAAAAAGTAAGATCCTGAATATACCCAAATAACAAGCAGTCCACTGGTCCAGATACTTACATTTTAACTTAGCATTTTTAATGTAAACCTCTAAACAATACTGCTGTCCTAAATAGTTATTACCAAAAAAACTATATTGGGGTTAAGAGAGTCCAGAACTTGCAAATAAATGAACAAATCCTCATTTATTTGCAACTCTTTATTAGGTCTGATACTTGATACCTTTGCCAATGTGTCTTTGTTTTAAATAAAACTCCGCTATTAGAAAAGGAACCAGTAATATACAGGTTAGTCCATTTAACTTGAGACAGGCGAATAACTGGAAAACGGCACATTTTAAAAAAAAATGTTTTAGGTTAAAGTTGTTTGAAATGAAGGGCAAATCCAACGGTAATACTAGTTTGTGTAGGAACCTCTATTTTTATTTTAAAATCTTAATTTACGTACAAAAATAAGCAACTTTTATAAAACATTGTTTTTGATTCGATTTCAATTTTAAAAGATATCACAGCGCCACAAAAAAGTTGAAGGTTCGAAAGACTTAACCATGGTATCTTTATGTTTTTAAGGTCGTTAAATCCGAATACGGGATCAGTCTGACCCCATCAGGTCAGGGTCATGGGCATTTCAGGCCTAAAACTACAAAATTAATCACAACCAAATTTGAACAACGTATACATATGTTTTCAAAGTCGCTGAATCCGAATGCGTAGTCGGTTTAATCTCATCAGGTTGGATTCAAGTTTATTTCAAGGTCAAATCCGAACCAAAGTAGATGTGATCAAACTGGCTACGGATTCGTATTCAGCGACCTGAAAAACCTAGATATACACTGTTAAAATTTGGTTGCGATAAATTTTGCAGATTTGACCTTAAAATGCCCTTGACTTTGACTGAATGGGGAAAAACTGACCCCGAATTCGAATTCAGCAACCCCAAAACCATTAAAAAACCATGGTTAAGTCTTTTGGAACTTTAACTTTTTTTTGTTGTGTTGTGATATCTTTTAAAATTAAAATCAGATATAAACCAGTTTTATATAAATATTGCTTCTTTTTATATACAGGGTGTTCCTTAATAATACGCGAATATTTAAGGGTGTACATAAAAAATTAATGATAGTATGCCTTATAAACTATGGTCCAAAAATGTTCCGTTACGAAAATACGGGGTGTTAAACTTTTAGAAAAAAAAGAAAAATAATTAATATTTTCGAAACCCCTAGAGATATCTCAGTGATATTTAACATGAAGCTACAGTTGATATAAAGGCATATTTTTCAATACAAAAACAATTTTTAGCTTTAACAGTGACGTGCGTACGAGCGCTGACTTCGATATTTTTGAAGAAAAAAATGGTACGCCAATGGTTTTTTTCCAAATAAAAAATATTTTTAAATTCACCGTTTAATTTGAAACATAAGAGCTCTCTTAAATTGTTTTCCTGCGATGCACCGTTTTTAAGAAAAAAAAATAAATAAAAACTTGCACATTAATACGAAAAAATAAACATATTACGGGTTGACATGTGCATGTAATGAACAACTTACACTTACAACATACAGCATTAACAAAACATTACAACTTAACTTGAGTGATTATTACAAAATTGTTGGAAATGGCTCCCTTTACTTAATATGCATGCTTCCGCCCTCCTTCTCATGGAATCGCGTACACGTTGAAATATCCCCGGAGTATTTTTTATTCTATTACATGCTGCAACTATTCCTTCTTTAATTCCTCTACAGTGTTAATGGGACTTACGTAGACTAGCGTCTTAATATGGCCCCATAAAAAGAAATCTAAGCTGTTGAGGTCGGGGAACCTAGGTGGCCATTCTTGAGGCCCACCGCACCCTATCCAAAGATTTGGATAAACAGTTTGTTAATAATTGCGAACCACTACACTAAAATGTGCTGGTGCACCATCGTGCATGTACCACATATTGTTTCTTGTTCCTATCGGAACATCTTCAAGCAGCAAAGGAAGTTGTTCTTAATGGAAATTGAGGTAAGATTGTCCGTCAAGTCGTCCCGGTATAAAAAATGGGCCAATAAAGTGGTTACCAACAATTCCTGCCCATACGTTAATCGAAAATTGATGTTGGAAATGGGTTTTGGTTACGGCATGGGGATTTTCTTTAGCCCACAAATTCTAAATGGAATTTCTTGAAAAATAAGCTTCGTCCGTAAACAAAATATGTGTTTCAAATTGCGGATTTTGTGCAGATACCACTGACAGAAGGTCACACGCCTTGGGAAATCTCTGGGAAGTAATGCCTGTACTCTTAAAATATGGTACGGATATAACAAAAAATTCACTAAAATTCTCCAGACAATTTGGTGACACATATTTAAGTTTCTAGCGATCTTCCTTGTACTCGTTTCAGAATGTTCTTCAACTTCGTGCAGCACCGCTTCCTCAATTTCAGGTGTTCTCACATTTTGAGGTCTACCTTCATATGTTCCTCTTCGAACACTACCAGTTTCAACAAGACAATGATGAATATAAGAAAAGGTTCTACTATCTGGCAAAGCACGATTGGGATATCCCTGGTGATAAATACGTCTGGCTTGCTCTCCATTACCGTCGGCGAGGCCATATACGTAATGCATCTCAGCCATTTCTGCATTTAAATAATTCACCATTTTTAACAAGATTGTTAAAATAAAATAAATAATTTACAGTACACAACTTTAACGACAGATAATTACTAGAAATCTCAAATGTAAAAAGCAAATGACATATTCCATGGCAAACAGATTCATTGCAAAATTTTGTTCCTAATTAATTTTCCTAGAAAATAAAATAGTTTTCATGTTTTTTTTCAAAAACGGTGCATCACAGAAAACAATTCAAGAGAGCTCTTATGTTTCAAATTAAACGCTGAATTCAAAAATATTTTTTATTTGGAAAAAAACCATTGACGTACCATTTTTTTCTTCAAAAATATCGAAGTCAGTGCTCGTACGCACGCCACTGTTAAAGCTGAAAATTGTTTTTGTATTGAAAAATATGCCTTTTTATCAACTGTAGCTACGTGTTAAATATCACTAAGATATCTCTAGGGGTTTCGAAAATATTAATTAATTTCCATTTTTTTCCTAAGAGTTTAACACCCCGTATTTTCGTAATGGAACATTTTAGGACCATAGTTTATAAGGCATACTATCATTAATTTTTCATATAGATTTACACCCTTATATATTTTCATATCATTAAGAAACACCCTGATGAAGATTAGGATTTCTAAAATAAAAATTGGGATTTTTATCTAAAATGCAAAGTTGATATTATTTGACCTTCAAATTGCAATCAAAGTCACAACTAGTAATACGGTTGGATCTTACCCTTTATTTCAAACAACTTTTACTTGAAACATTATTTTCAAAAACGTACCGTTTTCGGGTTATTTGCCTGTCTCAGGTTAAATGGACCACCCTGTATTCCGCTGCAAACTATCTAATTTTCTTCCACATTTTATATATATGTAGTGTGCTTCTCGCCATTACCCCAAACTTCACCCAAATAAAATGATTAGAAACAATTCTGTGTTGCAGACAGAGCTTACAGATTAAAATTTAGATAACCGTCTATACCGCATATTGCACGCAAACCTTACATGCTTGTTCAAAGTAATTTTAAAATATTAGTTGTTTAATTGCTTTTTCTGTAGTTAATTGCATTGTTTTGGGAAACTTTCGGTACTTCATTACCAATACTTTGAGTACCTTCGCGCAATGGGTGTTTTTTTAAATAACTTTAACGACAGCGGTACCCCAAGGAAAAGAACTATTTTTTTTATAATGTCAAAGTGTTTCGCTGTGTTCAATTAAATTTTTTGTTTTAGTCATACACCACAAGTCTAAAGCTACGTTTACACTTGACAAGTTTACTGGCGGAAAGTACTTGCCACCACTAAACTTGCTTGTTGTTTTGCATTTACATATTTTCAAGTTTATTTGCTAAGTAGTTAAAAAGAAAATGGCTCCTTCTGCCGGGGCGAGCTGCTGTTAGTGTTGTAAGTGAAATTGCCAATAATTTAATAGTTATGTTACAACGCAAGGAAAAAAAAAAAAAAAACGATTTTTGGATAAGATGCAGAAATAGTCTAAGTGGGTCAAGGAGATATCAAGTGAACAGGGCCGTATCTAGGTACAGCCGCGCCCTTGGCAAGGAAGATTTGCGCCCCTTCCAAACCGGGGGATTTGGGGAAATAATACCCCCAAAAAAGAAATTTTTGAGGGGTTTAAAGTTTTTGAACCGAGAATTTTGTTCCTTTTATTTGTGGTGGACTTTGTGTCAAATTTATATTTTTTTTATATAAAATATTACCCTATTAAAAAAAACATAATTTACATAAAACACTGTTTGTATCGACTGAAAAAAAAAAATGTAAATTAACTATAATCCTTATTTCGGATGTAAATTTTCTCAACAATAAAATCGTAGTTACAAAAATACTTCCATAGCGGGCCTCTAAAACGTAACATTTATACTTACTTTAATAAATTAAATAATATGCAAAAAAAACTAGTGCTGCCCCCAATTTATAAAATACCAATTTATCCGCTGCTTAAATATTTAAAAAATGCAAAGAGTTACATTCTTGCTTTAGGTATCAGAATAAATTGATCTTTTATTAATAATTCATATATTTTTAAGTCTTAATACAATAAAAATAATTAAATTAAGTATCTTAGTTAAAAATTTGTTATAAAATTATTCTGTTGTAATTTATTTATTTAAATATTTTTTTTAATAAAAAATAATAAATTAATTTTTTTATGGTAGGCCCCCTGGCCCTTGGCGGGCGCCCATTTCGCCACCGCCTAAATACGGCCCTGCAAGTGAAGATTCCGATTCTTATAGGAATTTTATGAGGATATCTTATAAAAAAGTTTAAAGAAATGTTAAACCTACTTAAACCTAAACTTACAAAGTGGGAAATTTTGCTTTAAAATTTTCAAATGCGTTTTCTCGTGTTTACCTATTCATGTGTTCTTTTCTTTTAGTTTTATATTCCACAAAATTTCATATTTTTCGTATATTTTTAAAAATGAAATTATTTATTTTCCACTTACTCACTGTAAATAAAAATTTTTTCACTTGTTCGGATCCGTCTACACTTGGAAAGACAAGTTTCCTAACTGGAAAGTACAAACAAAATTCGGCGTAGCGGCAAGTAAACTAGCCGATCCTTCAACTTTTGGCAAGCAAGTGTCCCTGTGGTTTACACATGACAAGTTTAGTGGGGGCAAGTACTTTCCGCCAGTAAACTTGTTAAGTGTAAACGACGCTTAAGTTTGATATTTTTTTACTTATTCTAAGAATGCATTTAAAAATTGGAACTTTTTTCCCATTACAACAATAAGAGTTTAAATTTTTTTTTTTATCAGGTTAAAATTTATGAATGTTTTATTTTTCTCAATCCCTGTCAGAACCAGATTTTTAATTGGAAATATAAAAAAATTTAGGTATAAATAGGTTTCAGATTGAAATATTGACATGGGCTGGATTTTTTTATATTAACAAATTTATTTACTAAAATCTTTTCAAAATTTATTATTTATTAAATGGTAATTGGTTTAAAAGTTAAAAAGAGAAAAAAACTTCCAACTACTTTAAAATAATTCTTGTCAAGTAATGTAAACTCATTTCTGTAAATTGTATTTAAAATATATAAAAAACATTTTAATTTTAATAGTTTATAATTGTATTACAATATAAAAAATTTTAGTTATCTTTGTGATAATGAATAATAAATAATTAAATCGAAGAGCTGGCATACATAAAGGAGCAAGTTCTTACTAATTTCGGCCTTTGACTAAAGTATTTTTAGTTAAACCTTGTTTCCTAGTCGTCGTGGTTGGAATAGGATCTTTTGAAAAGCGATGAGTTTCTGGTTATCGTCAACTCTTTTGGCTAGCGTATGGAAAGGGATCCAAAGCTAAGATGAACACAAGGCCTAACCAAGGTGTTAGCATACCGTGCTGATGAGTGTATGACATCCTGTGCCAAACAGGTGTCTCCAACGTGCCTCGAGATCAGGGCGACCTCTCAGAGTATCTAGCCTTACTGCGGTAATGCGGGCTCGCCGTGGTGGACTATTACTTCCCCATTAACCCGAAAGCGGACAAAAAACCCCTTTCATAGGAAAAAAGTAAAAGGTGGTTTACCGGGAAAAGGGGTAGATCCGTTTTGAGAGGTGCCCCGGGTTACAAGCAGACAAAGGTGCGCGACCGAAACGGGTGAATCCGTTTCAAAACGGCCCCTTTTAAAATCACCGGCCCTGTTTCACGAGGAAGGGCTAATCCATCCTGAACAAACAGGTGCTTAGGAAGGGATCCATGCCCTAATTAAGCATTTTTTAAAAACTTTAAAAAAAAATGTTTAAAAAAATGTTTTTTGCTCACACGGACTATGTTTTTTCCTCATACTTTACAAACTGCAGACGGTTACTTCTTAGGCTAAACAAGTAATTTTAAACTAAACCCGTTTAAATGGGTTATTTTGACTTGGGGAGTTTGAAAAATTTTTTAATACGTATTTCCCGGACATCTGGTAAAAGAGATACTTGTATTTTATTTAATTGAAACTCCCTTTAAAAAAAAACGCCAGTCACAAAAATGTTTTTTTATTTTGATGTAAATTCGTTTTCGCTGATTTAAACAGTGTTAGAATTAAGCTCCAATTTTCGCTGTCTATCTCAATTTTAGAACAGATTTTTAGCGCTATATTGTAAGGTTTTCGACGGTAATGTAACTAAATAATAGTTGTTATTTTCGGGTGGTTACTAGAATACTTCGAGCGGACAAAAAATTTTTTTTTTTGCATATAAAATAATCCAATCAAAGTTTTTGAAAGTTGTCACGAGCAAATAATTATTAAAGGCTTTTAATTAAGATTAGGAATAATATACTAATTAAAGTACATTTTTTCGTAAGTGTTTGTAAAAAAAATACTGCTATTTTATTGTTAAGACATCTTATAGCATATCTAAAGGAAAGCATCGTAGAAGAAAGAAAAGCAGACCCCAAAAACCCAAAAAACCTAAGCAAACCCCGGTTATGAGAGTCCAAAATTTAGGCCCTTTAAAAGGAGTCCAAATTTTAAACCCATGCTAAGGGTAGATGGCTCAGTCACTGTCCAAAGTAGAAGTACTAAAAATTTGGGGCGCTACTTGATGAACTTCTTAACAGACCGGTACAGGAAGAACCCCAAAATTGTATTTCAAACAGCGAGGTTAAAATCCCGCCCGTATCCATGGAGGAGACCAGGGAAACCCTTGGGGAAAATTAATTAAAAAAGGCGCAGGTCGAGAAATATCTGCAAAAGTCTAAAACATAGAGGGGGACGACCTAGCCATACAAATGAAAAGAAGGTGTTATCATCCCACTACACAAAAAAGGGAACCCACAAATATTCTCGTAAACATTCTGCTTTAACGTCTTTCTCCAAATACCGAAGAGATTATCGGAGACTACCAATGGGCTTTCGAAGAGGAAGACCCCCAACGACCAGCCATTTTCAAAAATTTTAGAGAAAAGTTGGGAGTTTAACAAAAACTTACATCCTTTTCATAATTTAAAAGATATGACAGTTTATTAGAGTAGTTGTAAAACAATGGAAGAACTTGAAACTGCACAAGCTGATTCATGTGGAGCGTGCCTAGGGGGCAAAGAGCCGCGTCAAAATCGATGAGAAAGCCAAGCATTTTTATTAACAGAGGCCTAAAAGTGATGCGTTGTCCCGGATAAATAACTGCACTAGAAAAAGCGGTAAAAAAAAGATCGGGAAAGGGAGAGATTTTTGGACCCAAACTTATTTTACCTATAGATGACATAGGTGCATTAGGAGAAAGGCAGTTAGTGGAAGAAAACTTAAAGATTGAAAAAAAAGGGGCCCGGGGAATAGGGCTAGAATAAATGAAGGAAAGACCCAAACATGCATGCAGGCAGAACATCACAAAAAGGGCGACTACAACTTTGACATGTGCGAACCTTCAAATACCTGGGCTAGTGATAAGGCAGACAAGGTGCAAGAAGTTAAGATCGATCACACAAGCAAACAAATGCTCATTTGCAGTATAAAAGCTACTAAAATCAAAATTTATATGAGACCAGTACAACGTCAATATCAAAGCCCTGACATCATTCCCGGAGATAAAGTCCGGGGATAAGATGGGCAAGGCACGTGCAGAGAAGCCAAAACGATCGCCTAATTAAAAGGTATGGGAAGAAACACCACCAGGAAAAGACCACTGGGAAGACCTAGGCTCAGAAAGGAGATAACATCACAGACTGGTATCCTTGGAGTAGACCACAAGAATGGAGGGAGATGACCTGACCGTTCCAGTGGAGGCAGATAGTCAAGGCAGCCAAGATCACCCTGGGTTGTAGTACTTGTAAGTAAGTAAGTAATAAGAGAATATCTTGAGAATCTATTTTTTTCATTTTTACTCTTGGTCTAAATCCTTATGTGTTTGATTGTTTAATAGTATTTTTTAACGTGCGGAAAGTCCACTTTTCCGCACGCATTTGAGAGCGCAATTTGCATTTTTTCCCCACGGCGTGCGAAAAAGGAACTTTTCTGCACGCGTGGGAAAAAAAAATAAAATTTTAAAATTTTTTTAATTACCCTTGTTTTTTTATGGAATAATAAATAATTAAGACAAGTCAAGCAACAATATGTAATCTTGGCGATTTTAACACGTCGATTTTTTTTTCGTTTCCATATGAACAAGCAATTGCACAAAAATTTTAATACAAACAAGCATTTTTAATGAAAAGGGTCATAGTATCTTTTTTAATTAAATAAAAATCCACAAAAATAATTATTTAAAATGAGTAGTTCCGATGAGAGCTACCAGATTCTATCCTGGATGCAGCAAATACCGTAAGTTTAATTATTACCAGCAAAATCTCGTAAAAATATGAGAATCAATATAGTCATTTCGAAAACTGTGCTCCAGCAAGGGGAAAAAAGTATTAAAAAGAAGTGTTCTTGGCCATTTTTGCGGATTTGCAAAAACATATAAACCTAATACTTTATGGAGAAGTAATCTATGTTAAAACGTGTCCTCAAAGTGAAAAGGAACCTTGATTTAAGTTCATATTTCAACTAACATCAACTTAAACACCAAAAACCGGTTTTTGGGAATTTGGAAAGAAGCACCTAATAATATTTACCTTCTAATAAAAGTTGCTACAATTTTTGGATTAGCCGGTGCTTGTAGGAGATGAACTACAAAAATAATGATTGATGACATACAGGATAATGAAAATTTGATAGTGGTGAAAATTCCTGACAGTAAAAAAAATTTCCAGAATCTTTGGGCCGATGAAACAAATAACGACTTTTATCTGAATTGTACCGTAAATATGCAAATTTGCGAAAAACCACATACCCCACACAGACTTTTTTGTCCAGTATAAACAAGAGCATGCAGTACGCAATGTGTGGAATAAATTCAATAGGTAAAATGCCTTCAGAAATTGCTGCATACCTTTAAATTAAAAAATCCAGAAGAGACACTGGACATAGTTTTCGTCGATCCTCGCAACTATGTTAGCGGATTCTGGAGAAGGAATTACCAATGTCAAGCGACTTGGGGGCTGGAAATCAACGGCTGTAGCTGAGAGCCATTGATGAACCCACAAATCAGAAAAAGGATATGTCGAATAAAATATTGACCATGAACAACCCCCCTCCTGAGCTAGTAACCTTCATCAAGCCGTACAATAAGCGCTCCATAAGCCACCCGCTAAATGAAATTACAGGTTCTGCAATTAATTTACAATATGCTAATAACTGTTCTTTTGTTGTAAATGTTATCAACAAATATTCCATTTATAATATGTTGTAGTAGTTCTTTCAGATTAAAATAATTTAAAAAATAATCATTGCTTTAATATTGGTATTATCTGACGCTCGTAGGAAAATTTTTTTCCTTAACGCTTGCGCAAGTGACTTTTCCGACTTGACTTGCGTCATTCGGGCAACGGCAGTCGCGTGCGGAAAAGTATCACTTTGCGCACTTGTTAGGAAAATAACTATTTTACAAAACTGACCCTTAATTTTAATTTTGATAATAAGTTATGTCTAACCTAATCAAAAAAATAACCATTAAAATATTGTGAGTCATTAAAGGCAAAACAACTTTTTTACCAAAATAAAGCTCTTCTTGTTTTTATCGTGTCAAAACATAATCAAAAATCGTACGTTAGAAGGTTAGACACGTTATTATCAAATTGGGTCACATTTCACAGACAAGAGATATCTGTTTAGTCTATATCTCCATAGAGATCAGATAGTAATTGGACAAACATATCCAAAACTTATTAAAATAATAATAGCATCTGAATAAATATTTTCTTCCTCTCTCTTTCTTCCAAATATACTATATTACCAAATAAAAAAGGTTCTAGTTGGGGCTTTTTGATAATGGTTCTACGAATGACAATATACATTAATTATAAATTTGCTTTTGTCAGGGTAACCAAATTATATCTTAAGGTATTAGACAATCATGAATAAAACATTATTATATAATTATTAATTTAAAGGTACTTTTTTTATAAACTTTTAAGAATAATTTTGCGATTGTTTGTCTCTGCCAGGTCATATTTTAGGACATTAGAAAATTTCATTATTTACTTAAAAAGTGTGTTTTTTTAATTAAACTAATTTGACAATAAAAAGTTTAAATTATTTAGTGCTTTAAAAGATAAATTAGGTTTTTAAACTTTAAAATACAGGGCTAGAAAGACCTTAGATTTTTTTTTGGGGAAAACCAATTAAAGTGTAGTTCAAGGGCAAAATACGTTTATTTTAGAGTTTATGTATACTAACCCAATACATTTTTTATATTCCAAAAAAAAAAAAAATATTGTATAAAAAATATCAACTAAAACAAGCAAAAATCTAGTTTTTAATTTATTACTCTTATATGATATTTAAAGTTAGTTTAGGTAACTGAAAGGTACAATAAAAATAGAATTAAATTAAAAAAATATATACTTTTTTTATTATTGTAAAAGCTTATTTGTTTTGTTTTTTAAAAAATTTTAAAGTTTTTTAAATTTTATAGAAAAGGTTTTTTGTTTAATTTTTTTCGCGAAAAAAAAAACGATTTAAAAAAAAACATTGAGACCAAAAAAGGTTTTCGTTTTTTTAAAATTTTTTTTATGCTCCTTTTTTTTTTTTCAATATCAACATAACAATAAAATAATTATTTATTTTTTATTTTTTTTAAAACAAATTTTTGATTTTGTAAAAGTGTTTTTTAATCATTTTTGGGCATGGTCTCATCGAAAAAAAAAATCCACCAAATATTTTTTTAAAAAAAAAAATTTTTTTTGGCATAATTACTTTTTGATTTTTTAAATTTTTTTTAAAATTGATAACCAACTTTAGATATGTTTGTTAATCGCATTTATGAAATTTAAAAGGCGCGCACTAAACAAAAATTTTAAGGTTATCCAGCATGCGTTTTAAAAATTAAAGGGCCCCCAGCCCCGAACTTAAAATTTTTATATCATTAATCAATTTTTTAAATTTTAAAATTTTTTTTTTTCTAATTTTGATTTTTTAAAGTGACTTTTTTAAAAACTTAGATTGTTAAATATCTTAGTTTTCATAACTAGTTAAAAGAAAATTTTTTTGCAACTGGTGATGAAAAGAAATTTTTCCCCCCGTCAATATTTGGGGAACTTTTTTTATTTTTAAATTAATTTTAAAAAGAACTATATCATATTCAAAATTAGAAAAAATTTTTGTGTGAAACGGGGAGAAAAACTTTTTTTATAATTTACTTTTTTTTTGTTCTGTTTCGTTAAAAAAAATAGTGATTTTTCCAACTGGTTGCAAAAAACCCCTTTTTTTTTTTTTTTTTAGATATTTTTTTTTAAAATTTTGGGGAGTTTCATACATATATAAAGTATGTTAGGTAGTAAAAAAACAATAAGGTAACAAAATTAATATTACAGAATTTAAATAGCAAAAATAGAGGAAATAAAAAAGGGGGGGTTTTAAAGAAGACGACCGCCTTAAAACTGTCAGAATCAACTAAGCGCGTAAGTGTCTACTTTACACGGTTTTATTGTATGTCAGTTAAAAAAAAAATGGACGAAATGTAAACGCTTTCTGTTCTGCTTTGTTTGGAGATCAGAAAGGGGTTGGGTTAAACACTTTCACCTATCGGTTAGGAATGGGTTTTTTGGCTAGACTTGCATAAGGCCGTACAATAATTTTTTTTTTTAATTTTTTTAAAATACAAACTTAAAATAGAGGAAAAAAAAATGCTACAAACAACGTTTACTTTTTCCCCCGTTATTTTTCAAACGATAATAATTTTTTGGGGAAAATTTTCTTAAATTTTTAAAATTTTAGAGACAACCCGCCGTTTGGCTGTGCGAGTAAGCGTCGAGAGGGGCGGGGTATTTCCATATTCCTTTCACCGATCAATAAGCAGTTGAAAGAAAAAAAAAAAGGTTATCCCCCGCTATTCTTTTCTCTTGCACAAATTTTCTGTCCAGGGATCATCAAAAACAGTTTAGAAAAATGTATAATTTACCTTAAACACAAAATAACCAATAAAACAGTGCTTTTTTATAATCTATAATTATATAAAATTCTTCACAAGCGGCCCGTCGGAACTGGCCGGCGACAAACGTGCAAATAAAAACCGGTTTTCGCGCATGATTTAAGACTGTAAGGGGGATGCTCCGCCACAGCGCACGAACACATTTTTTGCGCCCATAAAATCTGAGAAAACCGGACGATACCCTTTGCCGGCCAAGAAGGCAGGTTTGGGGCCAAAACGCTGGCGGGCGCCGCACAGTAAAAAAGCAAACTGTTAAACCCCAAAATTTCAGCTTATATAGTTCAACCGTTTAGAGTAATTTTTTTCCAAATCTTGAATTTAACCAAAAACTTTTTTTTTTTTTTTTTTAAGTGTGTTTTTATTTTCCCGAAATGTGTCTCCAAATTTATGAAAAAAAACGAATTTTCTGCGCCAAAAATGAATATAGGGGGCATTTTTCCAGAGGTGTGAAAACGTGTTCAAAAATGCTAAAAAAGATTATTCGTATTCTTAAATATTCTAAACAATTTGTGTGAAATAATTTTTTTTCTGCGCCTTTTAGAGTAAAAGACCATTTTGCGGCACAGAAAAACACTATAATAATATATAAATAAAAAAATAAATAATATATAAAAAAACGTACTGACTTATTTAATTTTATTTATTTTAAAAAAAAAAAAATTTTCACCAAACTGTCATAATGTTTACTTTTTAACCTTAATTTGTTTTTTTTTTTCATGGGTACACAGAAAAAACACTATAATATATTGAATTACAAGGCTTTGATTTTTTTTTTTATCTTTGTTTGATTTTTTATTTATCCAATAAAACTTAAAGTTTATTTAATTAATTTGTTTGGGACAATTTGAGGAAAAATAATTGATGCTATTACAAGTATTATATTCAAACCATATTAAAATAGTATTAAGTTAAAATATATTGTTATTATGTAAATGATTTATATATTTAAACTAAGGGAAATCTGTACTTCCTTGAAAATCACAGAAATTATTTTGTTTAAAGTTTGTAACAGAAAAAATTTGCAATGTTTATTGCAATGGAACCAACCCTTTTAAATTAAAAGTGTCGTACGGTGAATACCAATTTTCCCCCTTCCCCCAAAAATACTGTGATTGGCACAATATCGTTACCATTTTTTTAATGCGGCGTACATTCAATTTAACGATAGCTAAAATTAAAAACAACGTCCCTTTAAATTTTGGTATTTTGGCAACTTCGGGCTGGCTGAATTTAACGACAACAGGTTCAGGGTTCAACTCAATGGTTAAATTGTTAAATGTTTTGTGAGATCCTAATTATTTTTGTCTTTAGAAAAAACATATTAATAAAATGAATAACTTGCTGGTTTCCTGGGGGTTGAACTCCTTATACAAGATTTGCAGGTAAGTTAAATTATTATTTTTTCCTATGTTTTGTTGTATGAATAACAAAAATTTATCATGGCGCCATGGTGGCAATCTGGCTACCCTCGATGGTTATTAAACGTTTTTTTCCCCAAAAATTTTGTATAAAATTTTAGTTGGGTTTTTTACTTTTTTAAAAGCCTTTATTAGGGATGGATGAACTGGGTTAGTAAAGACAAGTACTAACTGTTACCATCAAGAAATTTTTTTTGGAAATCAATACTAAAAATGGGTTTTCATGTGGTGTAAGGATATTTTAATGAATTATTCTATTTTCAGATGGAGGGATATATCTAAATGAGAAAGAATTAGACATTGTAATTCCATCAGTACTTCCAAAACATTTTAAGGATTGTTTAGAAAATACATTTAGGAGGAAAAAAAAATACATCAGATTTGATAATATGTTTTTTTGGAGGTACCTGCGGATGATTTAACATTTAATTTAACGGTAGTGTTTTCCCATTATACAGGATGGTCCAACTTATTTAAAAACCTGTTTGATGAGATGAGAGGCTAATTTGTCCAAATCAAACAGCTTAAAAAGTCTATTTCTTTTAGGACATGCATGTAGCCAAGACTCCCTGCACTGTAGCAGAGACCCCGTTAGGGACAGAGATCCCTTATTCTGTGGCAAAGGCCCAGGTACATAAAGTAGTCCCGTAAGCCTTAGGGCCAAGTTTTGGTCTACAAGTCAGAACCCCCCCAAGACGACGTCACCAATGAGTACATAATTGTTCCACCGAAAAAGGGAAGTTTATTTTTGGGGCGGAAAACCTTTGAACAAAAGACTTTCAGAAACAGTTTCCAGAATTCAATTTTAAAACCCTATTAACTTAGTACAAATTAATATTTAGTCAAAAAAAACACTGTATTTAATAAATTTTAAAGTATTTTATTACAATAAAAAATTCATCAAATTAAATCTTTTGTGGGTTAAGGTTTTTTAAAAAGAGACTCTACTTAAGATAAAAATAATAATTTTTGTCACAAAAAAAATTGATTTATTTTTAATAGAGTTCATATTAATGTAGTATACCCTCTCTTTGATTCATATTATACAATTTTAATGAATCGGACTTTTCATTGCAGTTAATATAGCCATTAATTAAAAACCAATGAAATTAAATAATTTCTAATGTTAGTTTAATTAGTTTTTTATAATGTTAAAATAAGGGTCAAAAATTTTTCTTCAAAAAGATTTTAATGTTTGACCTAATTTCAATGAGATATGCACAAATAAAAGTAAATATTCATTTATTTAATCACAAGTGTCATTCGGTATTGCAAAACAGTACCCCATTGACTTTTGTATCCCATTCATACTATGAAAGCGTTTTCTGTGTGTGAAAAATTTCGGAACATTATGGCCGTTTGTGGGAATAATAAGTTATACTAAAAATATCTTCCTCCTTATTTTTACTTAAACAGTCTTGTAAGGCTTATCAAGAAAAAAATTTTGAGCAAAAAATGCCAAAAATCCTTTCGCCCCCTGTGATCATTTTTGGCCAAAAATTCGTTTTGGTCCTTTAATTTATTTTAGTTGGAGCAAAATAAAAAAATCTATCGCGTTTTTTATTTCTATTTAAGATAAATCCGTATAATATTAATTAAATTGTCAACATAATAAATGTAAAGGATAATTACCACAAAAAAATATTTTACAAAAAACAGGTAAAAGCTCTAAAAACTGTTTATAATTGTTTAAGAAAAATATCTCGTAAGTAATCATGATTACCGACTTTTTGAACCAATGTCATATATTTTTTTGTTTTAACCATAATTATTAATTTTTTAAACCAATGCAATACGTTTATGGTAATATGTTTTTGTCAAACAAAAATAAACAGATTATAGTATTTGACTTTTTTAATAAACAAATAAATCCATCAAAATCCAATCAAAATCAAAAGTGTTTCAATATCCGAATTAGCTTTGATTGGTATTTTATTCAATTCATTTTTATCAAAGATGTAATATAATATTGGAGGCATTCTGAACATGTGTGCTTAGCGCGACGTGACGTGGATATCGTTTATACTTGAATTTCAAACGCTTGTAACTCTGTTATAAAATTTCGTATAGGAAAATATTCGGCAAAAGCCTTATTTACCGATAAAGGATTATTTTCAATAAAAGAAATACGTGCAAGGGGCCTATTACTATAACGACGAAAAATATATTGAACATCATCCTATTTTATTATAACAGCCCCCCAGTAAATTATTTATTAAAAAAAAAACGCGTTAAATCTCTTTCTTTGTAATTCAGGAACTACCCAGAAATTTTTAAATTTTCCCCTTTTTACTATTTACTTGTATATTTTTGGATATATGCGCTTTGCCACCATAACAGGTTCTACTTTTCCTAAATTCGGGAGACATTTGTTTAGGTGAATATTTAATAGTTTTTTTTTTATGACCTAACAATGAATCCCGGTATAAAACCAGATCCAGGGAAACTTGCTTGCTTTATGAGCAATGCAAGTCGTACGTAAGAAAAATTTGAAAAGTTATGACAAAAGAAAGGGCATAAGATGGAAAAATAAATAAAAAAGATCTCAATTTCGCAAACAAATGCTTTATACTTGTTTTCAACAAAAAAAAAATATTTTTAGGCTGCTAATAGCCTTTAAGCTAACAATCGTTATAAATTTTTAAACAAAAAGGGTTTTAGGAAGATTGAAAACTGGACCAAATTTAATTCAGATTCACAGATATTAAAATTAATAAAGGATAAAATATTATTAAAAAAACTAAATATGGCACTAATAAGAAATAAAAAGTGTTTTATTTTTATGCTAAAGTACCATAATTTCTGTATTATAAAAGAAAAAACAAAAAATAAAGTAATGCTTATTTTTTTTTTTTCAAAAAAAAAAAAGTTTTTTTTCCCCAATCACAAAAAAAAAAAAAAATTGACAAAAATGCATAAAGGCTAAGCAGAATATTATCATGGAGCAGAAAAAATGTTTTTCCCAATGTAAGTTCATATAATGAAATAAAAAATCTTAAAACATATACAGTTAGGTTAGTAAATATTACTAGTTTTTGTTCTTTCTTAATCTTTCTTTCCTTAAAAAAAGTAATTTTTTGTCTATAGTTTTCATTACTTTGTTTAATATAAAAACATTTAGTAAAAAGTACATTTGGCATATATGGCATTTTTTTTTCATTAATAAAATTTGTTTTGTGCTGATTTTGTTTTTTTAAACTGTTGAAATATTTCGTAAAAATTTCGGTAAGGGATATTTTAATATACAATTTGAAACCTTTGCAAATTAATGTTTTTATTAAACATATTTTTGTTTGGTTTTGCCTGGTAAACTGATATTAAAATTCATTCTGTTTAGAGTAAACCCTGCATAAAGTTTTTTATATTCTGTATTTTAGAACATCAAACGTTTTTTTTTTTCATCTATTGTGACCACAGTAATAGTTTTCATTTACAGTGCTTTATCTTAAAACTGAAATAAAACAAATTGTGAATGTTATATCGCAATTAATTTATTTTAATTTTTTAAAGTACGGTCGATGGCATTATTTTTTAAATATTATATTAACCAAATGATCACTACAGCTTCGCTGAATTATTCGAATACTGGAGATTAAATTTTTAATGATATTGTCACATATTATTAACTAAATTTATTAATTATGCAAGTAATGGTGGCACAACAGGAAACAATCGTTTGTAGTTTTTGCATTAACTTGAGATTTAACATATTGCAACAAAAAAACCCAATCGTGTTAAATCACGAGATACGGGTGGCTAGTTAGTGCCACTACCTCACAATGTAACATCTCCCCCCCAACCAATTTAAAAAAAAAAACAATAGGGGCCAATTATTTCATCGAACCAAAACACACATTAAAAGGTTACTTTTTTGGAATGCAGTGGAACCTAAGTATTCCATGGATTTGTGAGTATTATTCTTGCCTTCGTCATACGTTGTTGCCAAACTTTGTGCAATAAAAATAAGAATCAAAACAAAGTAACAGAGAAATAAAGTTTTATAAATATTATAAATATATATTATATATATTATTTTAATATAGCTACATACATATTTAAAGTTTTTACTTGTTTAAATAGTAGAACTCCAATTTTGTGAAATTAATTGTATCAATTCCAAGGTTTAAACAAAACATACGTTTAAAATTGGGCCGTGACCCAATACCGTATTTGCTAACGGATGAATTTGAAAATTGTTTTTAAACCCGAATTGATTTATAAATTTTTGATATAAAAGGGGCACTGCAATTCTGTAATTTTTAAAACCCGATTTTTAAAATTTTTTATGCCTGTAGAATCATTATAGTAAGTTACTAGGTATTTCAAAATACACCGAAATAAAAAAAAGTAAAATATTCATTTAAGAAAATAGGGAGCATAATATTAGTATTGATTTATTTAAAGGTCTATTGATGTCTTTATGTTATTTATAATAATTGGCGTGTTCCTTTTTAACTTGTAGATCCGTTCTGTCAGTTCTTTGAACTGTCAATTCTACAACATTACTTTAGTGTAAAAGAAACATTTTCTGACTGTTTAAGAACGATTTAGAACAAATCTAGAAGTTTAAAGGAGTACACTAAATAAGATGTGGCAAAAGTTCATTGATGACCAACTTTTTAAGCAGGTCATTATGAGGCAAAGCTTGTTTTTGTTTTTAATTGGTTTGTATAGTTATTCTATTTATATCGGGTGGTGCGTCGCCGAGCGAAACAGAAAATCCCATGTAAATTTTAAAGGGGTTAATTATTGGCTTCCCTGTACATTTTTTTTGAAAAAAGTAAAATAACTTTTGAAGAGACCAATCTGAAAACCCCGTGCCAAGTTTAAAAAAATAGGGGAAACTTAATTATTCAATCAAATGTAATTGCAAAATTAAAATTTTGGTTTAGGTAAACCAAAAGACACCGTCACCAGCAAACAATTTTTTCAAATTAAAGGAATGGTTTTTTTTCGTTTCATCAATTTCAAACCTTACATTCAAATAAAAGCACGTTAAAATTTTTTTATCCCTTTTATTTTAAAATAAAATTGTTCCAATAAAATTATTACTATGATCATTAAAAAATAATTTTATAAATTTTTTTGGGGTTTTAAAATTTTTAAACCATCAAGCCTATCTGGGCCATTTAACCCTTACAGTATTGCAGTAAATTGAGTCCAAAACCATCGAAAAAAAAAGATAGTAAAGTTTAACTAAAGATAAAAATAGATCCGAAAAAGAAAAAACTAAACTTAAATTTTTTTAAATTTGGGGAAAAAAAAAGAAATAAAATTCAATCACTTTTTTAAAATTTTAGAGAATTTCAAAAAAAATAATCAAATGTTAAACAACCCCCCCGGGAAAAGCTAAACAAATCCCAACCGATCATAAAATTATTTTAACGTTTAAGTTAATATTGCGAAATTTTATTACATTCTAAATATTTGTGCAAAGGGGAATACCGTTGTATGATGTTATTAACCTCTTGCAAAAGAACCCCGTACCAACAGAATATTAAGATCTTTTTTTCTTTCATCGGGTTATTTTCGATATTCTAAGTTGAACATTTACAATTTTTTATTACGGTACCTTTATCAAACTTACGACAAAGTTTAAAATTGAAATGGCGAAAGGGGCTTGGTGGGAAAAAACTAAAAATTTTTTGATACTGCTCTAAAACTGTTTCCCGCATAATACCAACAAATTATTTATATTTTTGGTTGATTAAAAATTTATATTTTTTTCGAAATACCGATCTCACTGATTTATTGACACTTTTCCAAAAAGTCGGGGACAATATTCTTTTTACGGTGCCTTTTTGGGTTTAACCTGAACCGAAAGTTTGGTAATTTTGCAATTACATTTAATTGAATAATTCAAGATTCGCTAATTAAAATTTTTTGAAACTTGGCAAGAGGGCTTGTCAGATTGGTCTCTTTTAAAAGCTATCTTACATTTTTTCTGTAAAATGTACAGGGGAACCAATGATTGACCCCCTTAAAATTTACATGGGATTCCCTATATTTCGCTTGGCGATGCACCACCCGGTAGATGATTTTTGAATGGACACTATTCTACAAAAAATGCAATACTTTCTTTTAATTTAAAAATAATTAATAAAGACTTACAACCTAAGTAATTATGTACTGTGGTTGTTTTAGGTAAACTAAGAAGCAGTTTATTAACACTAGATTAAAAGCGTTAAAGATTCGCAGAGGAAAGACAGAACTCTGCAGGCTAAATGTTTAACAGCTTAAGCACTGTAGGGACCAAGGAAGAAACAGAAGAAGTGAGAATGGGTTTGATCTAGTTTGACTGTAAATGGATGCATAAAAGTTGCGCTTAATATAACTCTATTGGGTACTGCTAGGGGAGAAATATTAGCTAATTTCTCTAATACGTATAAAAAAGCAACAGGTGCTCCTTGTCTCATCCGTGGGCAAGAAAGTAAGGATCATAAATGAGGCTCCCTAAAGGAAGGAATACCAAAAATTCGGGGAGACCCTATTCTTCGAATATGGGGACAATAAACCAGATAGGTCACAATTTGGGACACATACGAAAAATACAGATTAAAAAGAGGAAAATACTTTTCGGCTCGAGAGACGGGTCTGGTTTTCCAAAGCTGCTGAAGCTATCTACATTACATTATATGCTTGTGCCATTAAGAATTCTTCTCAATGGTAATGCCTACAAAATGAAATAAGTAACAACGAGTATATTTGTGTTTTGAGGCAATTAACTGGACAAGACTCTTAAAGCCCCAATCCGAAATTGGTTAAAAGTGAAGGAGGGATCTGTATTAACGTGCGCTTGCTTTTCAAATCAAGTTTAGACACTAGCTTGAGAAATACAGAAATAAAGGATATTTTCGTCAGAACAATACATACGCAACTGATTTGCAAATATATAGAGCCTCTCCAGGTTAAACTTTTGAGCTTCCAACTGAGCTACAGAAATATTTTTAATCCTAGTACTAAAAACAAAATAAGTTGTATTTTCGAATGGTTTGCAAAGTTTCTTTTTTAACCCTTTTAAAGGTCTTTTTAAATCACATATTTTGTGTAAGAAATAGATGAATTTACCAAGAGAAAAGGGAACTAAGAGGTTGTTGAAAATCAGTTGGTAATTTACTTTTTTAAATTTTTCTCTTTTGGTGGGTAAATTTTAGTTATACATTTGTAAATAGACAGCAACAATAAAATTATCCAAACAGTTATGTAAAATAAGAGCCAAGTTCCTAAAAAAATCTAGGCCTTTAAAGTTCTGAGACTAAGTAGACCAAGTTCTTTTTTTAAAATTTGGGAAGTTTTTTTTCTGATGACTTTAGTAATGATTATATTTTTTAAATTTAAAAAAGGCAGTTTTCAAATAATAACTCCTTTTAAAAACTTATAAAATAAGGGCCAAAATCCCTTGTCTTTTAATTTTAGTCATCCATCTAATATCGATGTCAAACCATAATAATATTATTTGGCACAGTGCTTATCATAGGTCATTGTCAGTGTTCTATTAAGATACCAATCTAATTTACCCCCAGAATGGCAATAATTCAATGTAACACATACATTGTCCTGGGAAAATATCTGGAAACCATCCTTCCATGCGCCACTAAAGGTTCCCTCGAGAGTTTTTAAATTACCGGGCAGCAGGCCATATAATTTAATATTTATTATTATAAGTTGGAATTGCTATAACGTTTAGCATTAAGCACATATTCAGAGTTGCAGCATTGATAGTAAACCTATTATGTCCCAAAATAGAGAGCATATCTGAGGACAAGTTAGCTTATTTTAACGGTTTCCAGTGGCATTGCAAAAAACATCACTTTACAAATGTTTAACGGAAAACCAACCAAATCTATACCATTACGAAGTTATAGAGCAAGGGTTAAATTATAGTAAAGTTAAGCATGTTATTAATTAATTATTTGGTGGTATTTTATTGACTCTATGTACAGGGTTATTCATTTTAAAGTAAACATTATTTATATATTTTTGAACTTCCCTGTATTTTTTTAAAAAACGAATATAGCCATTTCGTGTCTTTTATTTCGTAATTAATAATTTTTAAAAAAATTTAAAAAA
>JAHBCN010012347.1:0-26981 GCA_019359885.1 Listronotus oregonensis
TTATTCTAGGTTTATGGTAGACAAAAAGCATAAAAATCCCGAGGCCATTATGCTAAAAGCACAACAAATAAAAATAACTTAATAAATTTTTAATGCTATCACTATTACGTTACTTATCACTTTAGTGAATAAATAATTAATGTCTTGGCAAACATGGTCATTCTCTTTAAAAAAATTATTTTATTGTTACAATCATTAATGTTAATAGTTGCAACCTTTAATAAATATTAAAGTACATTTTTGTTATATGTCAGTCATTTAAAAACCTTACGTTATGTTAAATATGACACTTTTTTATTCTAAAATATCTGCATAAAAAATCACTTTTATTAAAAATAAGACCATCAGTTACAGGACTTGTTATAAGGCATTTTAGAAAAAATTCTTAATGTTATTAAAACCATTATTATATGCCTAGGATTTACGTAATCCGTTAAATTTGGGACATTTTTTAAACTAGTTTCAATACCAAAGTCTAGACAATGCGTAATATTAGTATTTTTTTTAGATTTTTGATTTCCTAAGAAAAATACAAGCTTACGGTAATGACGAATTTAATCTCTCCGCATCAAAACTCTTTTTTGGTAATGTTTGTGTAAAATTTTAATTTTTAGATATTAAGTTTTCTTAGATTTTTTTAAATTTTTGGCTTCCTTTTGATGAATTTTGCACTGAACTCGTATAGAGACAAAGTTTGTTAACATTAAGATTAGATTAGATTAGATTATTTGAGCGGAGATGGCAAAAATTACCTCCACCACTGCAACCTTACCAGATTAGTAGATATGCTAGAGGCGTTCTAACATAATAAGGGTAGTTTTCCCATAAGAAATACATGGGAGAAATTTAAGCCCCTAAAACGCAATTTTGGTGCCATCCTAAGGCTTAACTTAAAATAAGGGTAGTTTTTGTAGAGTGGTAGATAGGGGTAGTTTTTGTATCATCATCTTAAGTAAACACCATCAGAGCCATTTTGGTCATCGAGGTCATTGAACCGTAAATAATTAGATACACATCATCCAAAAATTAAATAAATAACCTAGCAGGATTCGAACCGCCATCCTATTGCTTCAAAGTCCAATTCCAATTCCAATTTCCAATTTCATAATGCTTTTATTGTTTTCAGATTATTTACAATTTATAGTATTTACAATGTATGTATGAGATCACACTTTTTCCTTGTTCAGGATTGGGGACAAAAAGTAGCCAGGGGCCGGAGTCCAGTGCGCTACCGCACCACGGGGAATACTGATATTGTTGTAAATAGTTGAATAGCAGAAGTGACGAAAATAATTAAATAAATAAATAAATAATAACCTAGCAGGATTCGAACCACCAGCACCTGTCCATTGTTCTGATCCCAACGCCTTAAACCTTGCGACCACCGGGGCATATTAAATACATTGGTTAAATTGTGTATAGTAGAAGAGACGTAAATAATTAGGAATCTTAAGCTACTACTATTTTAGAGCACTGTGCATGCGTTAAAAAAATGGCGCCTGTCAGCTGTCAAATGTCATCTGTCACCTGTCATATTTCGCGAACCACGGATTAGAACCTGCTTACGTGGATGAGACATACACTGTTGGACAAAAGTGGAGAAACTTTCTTTAAATACCTATATTTTTTTGATTAACATATCTAATTTTTTTTTATTACATTTTTTAATGACACTGACACTAGGTATAATACTACCAAATTAGCAAAAAATATATTTTATTATAAAAGAAAAAATATTCATAAAAAGAATGGACAAAAATGGGAAAAACCCAATACAGATTATTTTTTTACAAAAATCTTTGATATATTTTCACTAAATTAATAATGTGGGAAAAACCCTTATTCTTTCTTCCTAAGTTGTTTTATTGACTCTAATAATTTTTATAAAATCTGGTGAAATGTTTTTCCAACTTTTCAAAATCCGTATTAAATCTTGCTATTGTATTTGATGTTTCCAACTCGCGATCCAAGTCTCCCAAAGGTTTTAATAATATTTAAATCTGGACTTTGTGAGGAAAACCATTACAGTGACTTGTTCCCGTGAAACCAATCCTTCCCTCTACATTTGTGTTTCGGATCGTTATCTTGTAGAAAGACCCAATAACCGGTAAATTTTCTTCTGCATATGGCAACTTTTATTCTTTAGGGATGTTTAAGTACCCAAATCGGTCCATAATTCCATCAATAACAAACAGTGGTCCTGTACCATACCCTGAAACAACCCCAAACCAACCACCCCCCAACCACATTTGGAAACCCGGCCCAAACCCGCAAAAAACCCCGAAAAAACACTTTTTTCCATGTTGTTACGCTCCAGTGTAAATATTTTTTGGCAAATTCCAATTGGCCCTTCGGTTCTTTGAAATCTTTTTTAGCAGATCTTCACTAAAAGACCCATCTATTAATCTTCTCTTAAGGTTTTTAGCTGATTGTCACATCTCCCAGCTCCTTTAAAATTGAGGCCGCCGATTTTCCCGATCCTTTTGGGAATCCATTAATGCGTTGATCCAATTTTTTCTGAGTTTTCCTGGGACGTCCCGACTTTTAAGAGATTTGAGGGTTCCACGAATTTTATAATTTGATATAGTTTTTGAAACAACGACTTGGAACCAGAAGATTCGCAATGTCCACTTGTTTGATACCACTTTTGTAAAAATCTAAAATTTTTTGTTTTAACGTGGACAAATTTATTCCACGGGGCATTTTATTTTCGGTATATAACCATAAACAAGACAAAATAAACTAAATCAAAATAGGAATGAGCCAAAAATTTTTAGTATTTTTTTTGTTTTCCATTTTGTCCAACAAAAAAATAAATTCCTTTTATTGTATGGGCAAAAAAGTCAAAGATAAAAATTTTTTTACAACTTGTTTTTACCAGTGAGTGTTAAAAGCATATCTGGTATAAGCTAGGCTAAATAAATCTTTATATCAATATTCAAAAATTTAATAAGTTTCTCCACTTTTGTCCAACAGTGTAACTAAGGGTCCCACGCATGCGTTAAAATAATGGCGCCTGTCAAATGTCAGCTGTCACTTGTCAAACGTCAAATGTCAAACCTAACATGTGGGGGCCCCACGCTTAAGCACCAGGCCTGGTTCCTAAGGGTGGGGTGTAGGACCTTATTATATTTATCTCGCAATTTTTGAATATTAAATAATAAAACACATTGTATATATTAAATTAATTTATTTAAACCACATATACAGGGTGAATCAAAAATAGGCTACATTTAATTTGCTACTAACATTACATAAAATTACAATACAACATTCTACTAACTATACTTAACCTAAAATTACAATTATCTCTATGTAAGGAAAAATATATTTATTAAATCTTTCTTACAGATCCTATTAATGGTGAATATCTAACAAGTTTGTCATGAATAATTAAACAGTAGGCACTGGTGTTTGCGGGAAAGTTTTTTTGTTCAACTTAGTCTTACATCAATAATACCAGAATTTAATATTTCATTCTGTCTTGAACAATCAATTACAATTATAGGCGCATACTTTTTAAAGTTTTTGGGAGTAAAAAGTGGTTCGTTTTCTTTCTCGTAGTAGCTCTCTTGAAATTCGGAATACATTTCATAAAGAGTAGCTATTAGTCCTCTTGAAATCTCCAAATTTAAATTATCATACGGATAAAATTCTGAATTTAAATAAAGCTTTACATTTATCCATTACTAAACAAAAGCAAAAATCCACACCCAAATTTCCAAAAAATATCGCTAAATTACAAATACCCACTTGGGCGTAGAAAACCTAACTATTGGCGACAAACATTCTGCAGAATTGTGCCCTAAAACAGTATTTAGATTTGTGATATAGTTCTGTAGGTGTTACACACATTTTTGTATACAATTGAAAAAAAAACTACACAGATAGTTTTTGGGGTGTAATTCTTTTTTTTTCAAAAACCTAGCTTTTTTTAAATCAGGAAGCGCAAAACCTTTTGTTTGGCGTCACTCTAAAGGCGGCGACTGACTTGAAACCGTACAGTTTATCACCACATCGTAGCAAACGCTGGCGTTTGAATGCTCGGTTCACCATTCGTCTTCACAGTGTCGTCGAAAATGTCAGACATGGAGGTCGCGTCTGCATTTCTGCTAGTAGGCTACTGTTTTTTGAAGATGGAAAAATAAAAAGAAAAAACGCGTTTGAGTAACGAATTTGTACAGAAGCAGACAATAAAACGGTGGACAGACTTAAGCATTCTCAAAATTCAAGAATTAACAGGCCAATACAAAAACTTCATTCGAATGAGTGCTACAGATTTCAAACTCCTGGTTAACTTGATCGGACCAAAAGTGGCCAAAGCAGACACTTCCTTTAGAAAGGCGATAACAGTGACAGAAAGACTTGCAGGGTTTTTTGACGATCCCACTGCATCCTAATTCGCACAAAATGCAAAACCTCAGAAAATGAATTTTATTTAAATAACAAAATAGAAAAAAAACCACGACCATTCCTTACGCTCGCAACGAACAAACTGATTCACTGATTTTCTAGCGCCGAACACTTCAAAGGGATTCGCGAAAAAAACAACAACCCGATGGAGTTAGAGGTGCCTTAACCCTATATAAAACTATGTATGTCTAGGTTAAAAATAATGCGAACATTTTACCTTTTATAGGAATAATTTATTACTGCAAATGAAAGTAATGTCTTAACAGCGTCTTTTTCTTGACGTGAACGATTTTTTCACTAGCTACATATTTTAAATGTTACGCCTTAAAGCGGATCGTATGATTGCATAACCTTAAAAAACGTGCTCTTAAAATTTTCCATATTCAATCCATTCTATCCAACATCCAGATTTATTTTCTTCCAAATATAGCATCATACTATATTCAAAGAAAAATACAAAAATCTCTTTAGCATAAATTTTTAACATGCATTACTTACCCACTCTAAAAAATTATACATTCCATATTACTTATGTGTAGTCGCACTCGAATAAAGTACATTTTTAAGGTTTGCACACGACCCAACATAATATTTAACTTAAAATGTAATATTACATTTCTATAGAAAATATGTCTTTTGTAAAAAGGCGCTAAAAATGAATTTAAAGCGTTCCCGCTTCTAAGGTAATTGGGTTTGCTTCGATCTGTTTAAGAGCTTATTTTTATTCACTTTTAATGTTATTTATGATCGGAATAATGGGCTCGTGGAAGTGCTTTTTTATTTTTTGTTTATTAGAGAAGAGTCCAAATTGTATTTATTGGATCCTTTAAAGGATAGTATTTTTATTGGTAACAATAAAAATTCAGAAGAATAATCAACTTTTTATAGAGGATAGATTTAGAAAAAAATACTGATAATATATAAAAAAAATAACAAATCATTTTGGAGGTCAATTTATTCCTTTTCAAGGTAAAACAATTTCTTGCAAAGTTTCTGCATATTTTAAAAACCTCTTAAAGAAACGAATTATTGTCTTGCAAACTAGATTTTCATAGTTTCTTTCTATTACTTTTTCATTCAACGAATATTTCTGATTTTTTAAACTTTTTTTTAAGTAAGAATAGTAAGTAAGTGTGAAGTAAATCTCGAAGTATATAATAGTCCGGAGTCCGGTCTGCCGAATAAGGAGGTGTTTAAGCTAGAATAGCCTTAGGCTAGTCGTCCACTGAAACCGCCTAGTCGCGAAAAGTTGCGAACTTATGAACGACCGTGCTCGCACGTCAACTCACAAACGATCCCAACACACGTTTGTGAATGGAATTTCGCAAAAATTCTGTGGCAATGGAGATAATTGTTCGCATGTTTTCGTGCTTATGGCATTCGTCTAATTTGGTCTTTTTCGCAGTTCTTCAGCTTTCCGGCCTCAGTGGACGACAAGCCTTAACTGAAACATGCGACTTATGTGTAGGTACAGGGTTATCCAACGAGGACTAGTCACGCCGCTTTTTTGACTCTACCTGTACTTTTATAAAAAAGTGAAATAGCCATCATATATAATTTTTCCCTCCGAATTCGAAAATGATTAATGTAAAATAATTGAACATGAAATAAAACTGCTAGGGGTCATTTTAATATTTTTTTAAATGGAATGCCATATTTTTTATGTGAGTATTCGATTCCTCGTATATCTTTTGATCTAAAATAATATTTTTTTAATTCAAAATGGTCCATTTTCTGCACCTTTAAATCGAAAAAATTTCCGTCTACCATGTCATTAACACCTGAAATATTGATACGGATACTTGTTCACTCTTTAACGGTAGTGTCATTCAGACCACTAAAAAAATAAAATTTAAAAGTTGTTTATATTTTTCATGAATTAGAAACAAATAGCGTTAAAAAATAAAATATTCATTAGAAGACCGTCTACACAGTGTAAAATTATATTACAAAAGCGGAAAAAATGCTCGAAAAACTGTACAGTGACGGCCATTAAATTTTGGGCAAAAAATTTTTCAAATTTTGACTTTTCTGGCAATTTTTGTAAATATCCCTTTTTTACCTTGTTTTACTTTTAATTACTATAAATAAAGCAAAGGGTAAAAGAAAGTATTTATATTTTATAAAAACTAACAAATAAGTAAAGAATTTAATAAATTCAAACAAAATTAAATATCCTTCCAAACAAATTTAATATTTTATTGCGGCCCCGTTTTTTAAAGACAGAGTTTAGCCTTTCAGGCATCGAATGGACCAAAGCCCGGGCGTAGTCCGGATTCCCTCGTAACTCATTCCACGCCTCTAAAATGTTATCCTTAAGTTCGTTTACATTTTGCGGCCTAAACTCATTTTCCCTATTTATTTTTTTTTAACTAATCAGCCCCAAACATTTTCCATAACATTTAAATCCGGACTTATGCATCATTGTTTTATAACCTTAAAACAAACACTTAAAGATCATTTTGGAAGGTGCCAAAGAATAAAACCCACGTTTAAAATACTACCGAAGAGTAACCACTAGCTCCAGTTATTGCCTGACTGTTGTGTTCCTTTAATGTTGGAAAGCACAAATAAAAAGACCACTATTAAAATCGTGTTGTAGCTTTAGATTGACATGTTTAATAAGAAAAATAAATAAAAATATTTTGAAATAAAATGAATTCCAATCCTCTTGGAAAATCGCTGGTAAAAAAAGTCGACTATATCATGAACTGCACAAGGTGGAGCTCCGCCCTGCTATCTGTTGGTAATTATCCAAATTGTATCATTTTTTAAAACTTCCTCAGGTGGTTCAAGCGATGTAAACTTTAACATTTTATTTATTTTTTATAAGTTCTAAAATGGCTATTTTTAGAGCTATATCCAATTTTTATTAATAAAATATGTGCTTCACGCAGGATTACAATATTCATTTTGTTAAAACAATAAATTGACAAAAATACTTGGTTTTTACAGGTGTTTGACTTTTATTAATGTATAATGGTCTGAGCCAGCTTAACCTAAATGCGCTAATAAAAACGTTTTATCTACATTTAATAAAAAAGTACCAAAAAATATGTGACAGGGACAAATATTAGAGTTGTTATTTGGGGTTGCTATAAATATTATTGTATGTTAATAAAAACATTTACAAATTTATTTAAAAAAACTCATTATTTTTGCTTAAAAATCTTTTTTATAGGAAGGATGTGTTAAATTAAATATCACTAGCACAAACCTGAGAAGTGTTTTAAAAATGTTGGACATGTATTGTAACACAATATTTATGGTAATAAAATAAACCTTTTATTACCCTAAGCAATTTTTTTTTTGCATCCCAATGTACTTTGTCTGGCTTTATAAATATCTTTATAATATATATATATATATATATATATATATATATATATATATATATATATATATATATATATATATATATATATAACTTTTTTTTTTGGGTGTTGCTCCGTCGAGCGGGACATAGGACTCCCATGTAAATTTTGAAGTGGTCCAATATTGGCTCCCCTAATTATTTTAGAAGAAAATATTATTAGAATTTTTTAAAGAGCACGAAAAGTTGTACCCAGTGTTCAAATTTCAGCTCTTCTCAGTCCGCCAGCTAAGAGATAAATGCTAAAATAAGTTACGAATCTCCTATCTTCTTACCCGCCCTGTATTATTAGAAGTTTATAATAAAATACCAGAAAAATGATTTAACCTCTTTACTCTCAAGTTGTCAGATCAATGTTACATCATTTTTAAATAATGAACTACTTAAATCAAGAAAAAATCACTATTATAAAATGCCGGTACTGGAGTAACAAAAACCAAACTCGATTTGTTGAGACAAGGACTCAATATCCACAAAAAATTAATGTTTTAAAAATTTTGGGCCACCAATCCTTGGACCATTTTTCCTTGACCGAAATTTGAATTGGAGTACTTTCTGAACTTTTAGAGAAAAAAATTTTACCTGCTTTGAACAACCTTGCTCGTGAAAATCAGGAGATTTAGTATCAAATGGATGGTTGCCCAGCACACAGTACCAGAGCTGTGCGCGAATACTTGAACAACGCATTTAATAAAGACATCATAGGCCCGAACCAAGAAATCTTGGGTCGTAGGCTCCGGATCTTTCGCCAAACGATTTTTTTCTATGGGGACATTTAAAAACTAAGCTTTATACCAATAAAAAATATGAAAATTTAGACCAGCTAAGGAATGCTTTTTTCCGCTGAATGTGCCAGAATATCGATGTACCAACTAGCCAACGTAAGAAATGAGTTTTATAATCGTTTGGGTTTTTTCCGTTAATGGAGGAATATTTGAAAACATTTGATTAAATCCTGATATTTTCGTCATAAAGTGATTTCTAAATGGACAAATTTGTTTTATTGTCTTGGTAACTGTGAGTATATGTGTTGTAAATAAAAAAGAAATGCGAGGATTCTTTTGAAATTCCCGTATAAAATTGTTCAGTTTTGGCAATGACATTATAAATTAAATCTAAATTGTCACTGATAAATCGATATGGTGTTTTTATTATTGATTTCTAGAGTACAGGGTGCATAATGAGATACTACGTTGCAGAAGTATTTAATCAGTTTACTTTTCTGGTTGGTTGGTCAAATTTTCATTTTGGGTGGAACTTATTGTGCTCTTCAATAAATCCTAATAGCATTTTTTTCTAAAATAATTAGGGGAGCCAATATTTCACTTCAAAATTTACATGGTATTCCCTATGTCCCGCTCGGCGGAGCAACACCCGGTATATATATATATATATATATATATATATATATATATATATATATATATATATATATATATATATAAGGTGTAAAAAGTATGATGCCCATATGTTTTCGAAATATGGCCTTTCTTTAAAAATTGGCAACACCGCGCCCTTTTACAAAAGCGATCGAAGTTTTTTGCGCGTTTTGCATATATATAATTTTTAAAAATATTTTTTTATATAAAATAATAAAAATTTTTTTAATAAATAAATTTTAAAAATTTTTTTTGAAAATAATAAAAATTTTTGTTTATTTAATTTTAATTGAAATAAATTTTAAAAAACAATACATTATTGTTTGGTTAATATTTGTAACTGAAAATTATTTGTACTCACCACAAATAGGCTAAATAATTATTTTTAGAGCACAAGTTATTATGTTTTAAAACAGCACTGTTTTATTTTGCTTAAAGAATAAGATTTCTTGGTTGCACACATCTTGTTTTCAAAACTCTTGGACACTACAGTTGTAAATTTATAACATATCCGCATTTTTCCCGGTTTAAAAACAACCAAAAATGTCGCGGCCGTTGAACACGTATCTACAACTGACTACACAAGGCTTCTAGCTAGGTAGCTCTGTTGCCAATGGTTTTTTACATTTTTAACTGGGGGGGAAACTATTATTAATATTATATTTTTTTATTTGTAGATTGAAACATTTAAAACTTGGTTTATTTTATTAGCAAATGAATCTACTGATAAGCGATTAAGACAAAAGGTTCAGCTTTTTAGAAATAATTGTTTTTAAAGTTATATTATATTTAAATAAAATTATAATTTTTAAATTTATATATATTTATATATTTATAATATTAATATTATAAATATATTTATATATATATTAATTATTATATATATATATATATATATATATATATATTATATATATATATATATATATTTAATATATATTATATATAAAAAATTCTAAATCTGGTAGATTCCCGATGTTGTGAAAGAGGCTTTCCGGTGTATATTTCCAAGTATGTGTCTTGTATGCACTGACAGTCATATGGACCGGCAAAGTGTATCAGATGCGCAGTTCAAAAGTTAGATTTTATGGGCGAAAAATGTGTCCGTGCGCTGTGGCGGTAGTGATCGCTTAAGGTTTAAATTCAGGCGCAGAACGGTCCGGCAGAGCGATTTTATTTACACGTTTGTGGCCGGCCACTTCCGTACTGGCCGCTTGTGTGAGATTTTTAATTTTTTGGTCTGCCTTATTTTGTGATTTGTGATAGAATTTCTATATAATTATAGATTCTGGTTTTATTGACTTATTTTGTGTTTAGTGGTAGCATTTCTATATTTTTTTGTCATAAAAATTTTCAAACTGTTTTCTGGTGATATGCTTGGAAAGCAAACATTTGTGCAAAAAAGATATTAACTTTGTTTCTCTTTTCAAAGTGCTCATTGGTCGGTGAAAGGAATATATACCCCGCTCTGCGTGCTGCTTGGTTGGCCTCTCCTCGTCGATCAATCGACAAGTTGGAGCCACGGAGAAAGGTTATGCTATATTTTTTTTCTTCGCACGCTTATTTGCACTGGCAAACGGCAAGGCTGCTTTTAGTAAATTGTCTCAATCTTTTAAAAAACCGTTTATTGTACGTATATGCAAGTCCAGTCAAATAAACCCATTCTTAACCGATAGGTGACAGTGTATTACACGATCCCTTCACCCCAAGTACAGCAGAACTCTTTTGATATACAGAAAGCGTTTAAACTTCGTCGTTTTTGAACTGACATAAAACCGTGTAAAGTAGACACTTACGCGTTTAATCGATTTTAACAGTTTCAAAACCGTTTCACAGCGGTACAAAGACTGGGTCTTAAAACAAACCCTATCTTTATCTTATCCTCAATTTTTTGCTATTTAAATTTTGTAATATTAATTCTGTTACTCTATTGTTTATATTACTACTTAACATAATTTATGTGTCTATAGAAACGCAAAATAAAAGGTTCAGTATCTTAATATAGCAAAAAAATTTAGTTGTGCAACCAGTTGGGAAAAGCACTATTTTTCGTAACGAGCAGAGTAAAAGAACGTAAGTTATGAAAAATAGTGTCTCCCAACGCGTTTTACACAATATTTTTTCTAATTTTTAATATAAATAAAAATTCAAGTTTAAAATATAAAAAACTTTTCAAAACGACGTTGTCAAATATCTTACTCTTTATCACCATTGCGAAAAATTTTACTTTTTGTAACTAGTTATAAAAACTAAGATATTTTAACGTCAATGAGTTTTGCAAAAAGTCACTTTAAATGTCAAAATTTGATAAAATACATTTCATGAATATAAATTAATGAATGATTTATGGAAATTTTTAAGTTCGGCACTGGTCCTTTATTTTAAATGCGCATGCTGGATAACCCTATTGTTTGTTTAGTGGACGCTAGCGTTAACTTGTCATATGTCATATGCGATTAGCGATTACATATCTAAAGTTAGGGTATCTATGTTCTAGGGCAGCTTGACTGTCTAAGATAATACGTATGTTTTGGTTGTAAAGTTTATTGGTGTTTTATTATTTTAATATTATTCTTGGTTTAAGCATACAAGTTACTAGACCATCCTGTATGACAATTTCGTCTTATTTAACACCAAAATCACATTTATAACAAAAGCAAATGCATGTTTGTTTTATTTGCGAAGCAACCCAAAATTTGTTTGTTGGCACTTAATTTAATTTCCAGTATCTAATTTCCTGTGCACTAATGAATACAATTTGTTTGTTAATTTCTAATTTGCCTCTGTTAATAACGATTTTAATTTAAACCTGTTAGATTCAATTTGCCGAAAACAAATTACAGCTGTTTTATATGCATTGTCTGGTGTTTTAAATAAAAATATGTTGTTAAATATACAAAGTTTTAAATGTTGGTGCAGATGTTATTTAAATTACCCTATTTTAATAAATTTTAGAGGATTTAAAATATTTTATTTGTAGAAGAAAAAAATAAAAAGACTCAAAATAATAAAAAATATTTGAAACGTTTAATTTAAATCTGTTAGCGTGAGAAACAAGTGCAGAAAATAAATTTGTACAAGCAAAGCAACTAATGATGATAGGTTAAAGGAATTTACCCACAAAACTCTTATATGTTTTTACCTTAAGCAGTTGTACAACATTTAAATATATTATTTAAAATATATAAGTTTTTATATTTTTAGCCAAAATATGCTGTTTACAATTTGGTATTCGTAAATCATTAAATTGAGATAAGACATTTACAGGTTGCGTCAGAACTATCTTTAAACTTAAAGGTAATACTCAATTTGCTACCGAAAGGTTCTTTCCAAACTCGAAAAGAACCGTTTATTGTACGATCAAGCCAAAACGCGTTTCAATCGATAGGTGTTTATTAATTACACTATCCCTTTACTCTTAAAAAGCGTTTACGAACGGTTATTTTGATACCATGAAAATCTAGAACTCTTTGGATTGACATGGGCATAATTAATTTTTCAGCTGATAATTCTATTGTTTACTATCGGTCTTACGCAACTGTTTTTTCTCTTTGTGAATCTGAATTTTTATTTTTTAGGTAAATATAAATTAATTTTTACTCCACACGATGATTGTTAATTTTCTGGGACATGGATGATTGTAATTTTCTGGGATAAGCCAGAATGAAAAATATTTTTATTTAGGTAAATAATTATAATATAACTTGTACTTGTGTTGTTGATTAATTAACCCTATATATTTAAAAAAAAGTAAACAACATACCATAATAAAAATATACTTTAATTTTTTTAAAGAGGTAAAATTAAAAAAAAAATGAACGACCCTTCAGCCAGATCTTGACTATTATGATTAGGTGTCCTTCAAGAACAATTACACAAATTTTCAAAGTGCCTCAAGAACCTACCCAAAATTGTTCACCAGCTCTCGGACTAGTGGGACGGGACAAGGGTTTTTATTTCGATGGACCAACGAGTACGGAATTATTTCAAAAATATATTTGTTGCAAATCTTTAGAAAATTCTTGCTTAGCAGCTGCCAATGTAAAAAATGTTTATCAAAATTTTTTATTTTCAATATTTATTTCATACCTTAATATTTCTTGCAAAGGCACGTATACGTTTATCTATTTCACATCGAATTATAAAAATAAACTTACTATAATTATTTTGATTTATTTAATTAATATAGAGGTAAAAAACCGATGGATTGTAAAGATACAGTGCCTAAATCTTTGTAACTGACCAAGCACGTGCGGACGTGCCGTTGCGACTTCTACAAAACATGTTAAAAAAATTTATCGGGTTTATATTAGAATTTGTAACTTACCAATTTTCAGATTATTGGACTGTGTTTAAGTATACAGGGTGATTCATGAGAAAATGTCAATACTTCAGGTACGTAGTGGGGGTCCAAAAATAAACTATTATAAAATCAGACGCGTCGTAATTTTTTAAAATCCAAATATCTCGAAAACGATTGCTCATATCAAATAACAAGAATACCTCTTTGACGTAAAAATGACAAAACAATTAAAATGAAAGTTACTTAAAAATGTAATATAGGGCCGTACTAAAAAGTTGTGATTGTTCAAAATAGAAAGACGGCAGGTGGCGCCCCTCTACAAGTAAGAGCTGTAATAAATTACGGATTAGAATGTACTACCAAAAAAACTCGATACCAATTTTACTCAATATAGATATTTAAATTTGCAGTTTCAAAGAAAGTCACTTAATTTTTTTGTTTGAAAAAAAAATGCGGAACTTGATAATGTTTAGAATTTCACAAACTGTATTTAGTTAATATTTTAATGCAATTAATGAAACGTTACTTAAGTTATCGAAAAATGGTAATGAGCTGCAAGCCTAGCATAGACCTCACGATATGTGGATGATGTTTTGGCTTTTGTTGATGGTAGTAATGGTGTTGGCCATAAAAATCTGGATAAATTAAATAAATTACACAAATATAATAAATTTACAATTAAAATGAAAACAAGCAGTTCTATTAATTTTCTTGATCTGAAAATAACTAAACTTAACAATACACTGGAGTATCAAGTTTATATAAAATCAACTCAAACAGATCATGTTATCCCCAAAAATGTCAGTCATCCATACTTGTATAAATTATTCACCTTTTTTTAGTTACATTTACAGAGCTTTGGTACTTCTTTGTCAGATAAAAGTCAAAGCATTGAATTCAACACATATAACCGAATTCTTTAAAATAATGCTTATAATTCTGATATAATAGATAGAATAAAATTAACTTTTAAAAACTTAAAAAACTTACTTTTTCCAAAGAAATTTTAAAGAAGGCAGAAAAATATTATTCTTTGCCTTTTTTGGGTTCCTGTTCGAACAAAGTAGCACACATTTCGAACTGTTGCAGTAATAAAATTAGGTAACTTTTCAAACATTTAACAATTTTTTTCTAATTTAGTCAACAATAAGGAAAAATCAACTTTACTAAAAAGAAAGATGTATATAAGTTAAATTGTGATACATGTCAGGCTACTTATGTGAATGGGACATGTAGACTTTTGAAAGTCAGCATTAAAGGGCATTATAATCGATCATCAACTTTATCCTTTGGATTTTACATAATTTATTTTATTACATATATTAACCACCAAGCCTAAAACTTAATCTTTTTGAATATTTTTGGAAAATGCAAAGAATTCCCTACCAAAAATCCAGGTCAATTGTAATATTTAAAACAATAATTTTTTAAAATTTTGTAACTAAACAACGCACAAAAGTTCATTTATATACTAAATAAATTAATTGTATCTAGAACTAATTTTGTTTGCACAACGGCCTTACATATAAGCACACGTAAAATTATTTTTGAATTTTTTTGTACATTATTTTCTTTTTTAATCATAATTACACTGTAATATTGTTTGAAGATGTATGTAGGTATCTATTTTCTGTTGGTGAATTTGAAATTTTTTGTTTAGTATTAAAAGTACCAGTGATTTTGGACAATTAGGTGAAATATTTTTATTATTATATAAAAAACTAGTTATTTCTTTACTTTTTGTGTCCATCTTGATGATGATTTAGTTAGGTTAAAAGCACTGGACAGCATTTAATAAAAAAAATGTATACTCATTACCGGATTTTTATTTTCCCCCATTTATATAACAAATTATATCCTTCAACACAAAGTTTTGGCTCGACATCTATCTCTACATCGTTTTTGTTCTCATTAAATATTTCATGCTAACATTAAGTAAGCTTGCATCAAATTATTGCGACAGCAGAGTCCGCTAATTTATTTAATTCTAAGATCTGTTTCATCTAAATATGTCATAATAAAAACATATTTTAATGTACTAAATAAAAATAAGAACTACATGCTTTAGGAGCAAAAGCAAAGCTTATTTTCTTTTAAATAGCTGGTACTGTTCTAATAGTGTTTTTTTTTAAATGCCTAAATAATTTATATTTATTAATACAATTAAAAGACAACGCAAACTTAAAAGCATAAGAAAGACAATAAGTGGAAAATATAATAAAATATATTAAGTAAAACTTCCTTACGCAAAAACACCAATATTCTTGCCAAAGTAAATTTTACCTGGTACCAAGTTGTTGAAAAGAAAAGTATTTTTTTCTTATAATGAATGCCATTAATTGGGATAAGTCTAGCAAAAGGCACAGAGAATATTTTAAGTGCAATAACAAGTAAAAAGCTCCATTAGATGCCCTACATGTATAAGGCGTAAACAAAAGAAAAACTGAATCAATAGGTAAAACTTACTATATTCTATGAAAGATTTTAACAGTTTATTCATATCCACATATTTTGCCAACTCAGAATCGGGCCAAGAAATTATGGTCAGTGGTTGTGACTTTAGTTTATTTAGTTTAATTAATGGAAACAGGGATTTTATAAAATATTTTGGCTCTGCACCCACATTAAACATGTTATACGAGAAGAAAAACAGGAAAAGAAAAAATGTTAAAAATATTCAATTGTAGTACGACTTATCTTTAGAAAATATTTTTTAAGTATATATTTCGGGTAAACAAATAATTTACTGACTACTTTAAGGTATTAAAATTTGTTACGTTGGAACTCTTATACTGGATCACAACGAAATTACCAACCAAGCCATTTATTTTCTTCGTTAAAAACATATCGCTTTTAATTTTTAACATTATGTGGGGTTATCAAATGCCGATTTTGGATATAATAACTTCTGCTTATCACTTCCGGTTAGGAAATGAAATAATTTTGATATTTTAAAGGAATACAGTATATGTTTAGGATTTAATTTTCAAAATAAAACCTTTTGATCCTATAAAACCAATTTTTGTTGGTTTTCGAAAAAATGGCGATTGAAAATGTCCACACCATACCTGATTATGCAGTTTTGTGGGAAAACAAATTAATATAAAGCAAATTTAATATGTTTTATTTAATCTCTGCTGTATAATAAAAGACGCGGCTTTACCAATTGCAGAAATTGAGTTTTAATACGAATTTATAAGGAATATATTCTGTCTTTTCTGATATGGCCATTTAAATTGTAAGCAGCAGGTAACACAGTTGGTTAACAGTTTATATTATTGGCAATATATTCTTAGCCATTTATGGGCTAAAAATTAAAGCTTCAAAAAACAATAGATATAAGTGTCGCCTTAAGAGTTTGTTGTTATCATTGAAAATGATTGAAGTACATTACTAACGAAGTTGTGATTACAAATAGTAGACAAAGAATGTACGTATTTTATGTTACAGAATGTGTAATAAAAATTTCACTTAAAAATTATAACGTCATTAATGGTGAAATACTTTATCCAGACATTAAAATTTTTTAAGAAAAAGTAAAGCCGAACGATTTTCCATAATATTTCCTGCAAATTCTACTCTCGATCCTCCCGTTAATCTTCCTCTTCCAACAGTTGCCCCGTTTCTTAAAAATGTCCGATATTATTTTTAAAGTGAAAAATCAATCCTACCCTTTTTCTATTAATACCAAAAAATCGTTTAATGCGTACAATTTTGAAAAGAGAGTTGTATTTACTTTTCGAATGCTCAACTCATTTTGGATAGCTGGCAAGTGCACTGTGAACCTTCCTCAAGTAAAAATGAAATCCCTTTAACTATAGCTACATGATCTTTTTATGGCGTTTAAAAAAGGGAAAAAATAATTAATTCACGTAAAACTTGAAATATTTGAAAGCAAAGATTTGTAAAAGATTCTTAGCGACTTATGTTCCTGCTCAACACAACGGGAAAAGTCCCGTGGTCATGTGGTGTAGACTGTTGTTTAATTTAAGTTTTGATCTAATGGAAAGATGGGCTTTTAAAAACATCTTTGGCTTCCACCCAACTTTAAACATGTTATAATCGAGTAACAGAGAAGAATATAGTTAAAAATGTTCCAGGGTCAGTACTGCACTTATTCTTTTTTCTTAAAGATAATCTTCTTTTCCAACACTAATAGTTTTGCTGACGTAAACTTTACTTAATATTCAATTTTTAAGCCACCCTTATCTATTGGATTAATTTGGAAAATAACCGTCAACGCAGATCTTTCAAACCTTAAACTATATCTTGATTGGCTCAAAAACTTATCCAAATGCCTTTCAAAACATATTGTAGGTCGCTATCCAAAAGTTGGGCATTCTGATATAGCTAATTCTGCATCACCTTTAGCAGTTAAAAAAGTGAGCTAAAAGTATTTATATTTTAATTGAATACACTGTATGTTGATCAGAGTTTAAATTCGTCAAGAAATAAAAGCTGTATTTTATCCTATACCTATTTTTGTTGGTTTTTCGATAAAAATGGCGATTAAAAATGTCCACACCACACTGGACCATGCAGTTTTATGAAAAAACTAATGAATATCAAGCAAATTTAATATGTTTAATTTAACATTTGTTGAACAAAGACAGATAACAAAGTTAGGTTAACTCGAGTTTATATTATTGGGCCTAAGAAGAATTCTTAGTCATTGTTGGGCCGTGAAAATCGGTCAAGCTTCGGTAAACAACCAATAGTATATAAGTCCTAGCCTTAAGAGTAGCTGTTAGTTATCACTTGAAAACGGTTGGCGATACATTACTAACCGAAACGTTGGGTACCAATTTACAAATAAAGTCAATGGATGTAAAAGATTTTAGCGTTATAGAATGTGGTAATATTTTCTACACATTTAAGACATCATCCAGACATTAAGGTTTTTAAGAAAAAGAAAAGCCGAACCATTTGCCAAAATATTTGCTGCAAATTCTACTTTCGATCCTCCCTTTAATCTTCCTCTTCGAACAGTTGCCCATGTTTCTTATAAAATGTCCGATATCATTTTTAAAGTGAAACAGATCAAGCGTACCCTTTCTTCTCTTAATACCAAAAAATCGTCTAGGCTGAATGGCGTACTAGCCATCGTCTTGAAAAGTACCCCTGAGCTTGTACCCATCTTGACTCGCCTCTTTCGACTCTCTTACAACTCGGGCATTTTTCCGGATAGCTGGCAAGCTGCACGTGTGCAACCTGTCCTCAAGAAAGAATGCAAAACTCTCCCTTTTAAATATATACCTACATATCTTTTTTCTGTTGTTTGCAAAGTAATGGAAAAATTTATTAATTCCCGAATCTTGAAATATTTGAAAGACCACAAGACTTTCGTCACAGAAGATCCACAGCTGATCTTCTTTCCCTTGTCTCACACAACTGGAACAAGTCCCTTGAGTATCTTGGTGAATCCTAGATCGTTGCTCTTGACATATCTAAAGCTTTTGATCAGGTATGGCATGATGGGCTTCTTAACAAACATCCTTCCTACGGTATTCCACCTAAGTTTTGTTCTTGGCACTCCAGTTTCCTTTCTAATCGAGTATATCAGTTATTGTAGATGGTCATTCTTCCAGCTTCTATCCAATTAATGCTGGGGTGCCCCAGGGCTCAGTACTGGCACCAATTCTGTTTCTTCTTCACATCAACGATCAACGATCTTCTCTCTTCCCCAACCAATCCTACCCATAGTTTTGCTGACGATAATACCCTTCACTCTAATATTCAATTTTTTAAGCCACCCTGTAATTCTATTGGATTAATTTGGAAAATAAGCGCAGGTCAACGCAGATATCTCTTTACAAGACCTTAAACTAATCTTGGATTGGGGCTCCAAAAATCTTATCCAGTTAAATGCCTCCAAAACATATTGTCATGGTCGCTATCGCGGAAAAAGTTGGCCAATGCTCATCCGTTACATATGAGCGGCCAAGTTCTGCAGAAGAACATCCATAGCCTCAGCAGCTTCAAAAAAGCTTCGAGCTAAAAAGTATTTCTCTTCTTCTAATCTGTATACTCTGTATGTATCCCAGATCAGACCGTCTTTAGAATATTGTCCTCACGTCTGGGAAATGGCGTCTCCTACAACACTTAGCATTCTTGAATCCATTTACAGAAGAGCCGTTCGTCTCATTAATGATCCCCCACCTACAGAAAAGCTTCCTTTTCTTGCACACCGACGACTTAAAGGTGATTTGTCCCCCTGTTATAGGTATTATCATGGCTTTTGTTCTGAAGAGTTGGCCAGGATAATTCATTCTTTGGCAGCTCCCAACAGACCAACACGTAGTGCCACTTTTATGCATCCTTTTACGGTCCAACTTAAGAGGCCCCGAACTGTCCACTTTGTTCGTTTCTTCATCCCAGTCCAGACTATGGAACCTGCTACCCGCAGAAGTTTTTTCTTTTCTCCCAAATCTCTAAATATTTAAGTCTTGTGTGAATAAACTCCCTATTACCACACTTCAGACACCCACGGTACGTTAGTACTTAGGCCTTGGCCTTCGTGGACTGTCCCAAGATAAAAAAAAAGTATTAACCCCCTAAAAGTTTTAAATTAATGAAAGTATTTAACAAGCCCTTGGAGAGCAGATAGCTGGTTAAATCACATTATATTAATCCATACCATAAAATATATTGGTCTTTTACTTGACAGCGTACCGGAGTTCGAAAAGTTGGGCTTGTTTTCAGGGAGTTGAAGTTAGTTTAAGTTCTCTGCATCTCATGGTTTTCCCGTATACAGTTGAGGTTATACTTTAACGAAACTATAACGTAGCAACAACTGCTTTTCAAACTATGTAATTAAATTATCTTGGGATTTCCATTTTTTGTTGATAAAACTTGGAAAGGAGCATGAATATAACTGAATATAAAGACGATGCCCCGCAGTCGTCAGTTAGTTATTTCTTTGAGATGTTAGTTTGTGTTTTGGAAGGGCTTCGTAAAATGTATACCTTCTTTTAGTTTAAGAATTATTCTATCAAAGTTGTTCGTTTTGCGTTCTTTTACAAATAAACGGAAAAGTTACTTTAAGAAAACTTTGTTGTCATGTGGATAACAGGCAGTCCAGGAGCGAAAAAATAATTTAAACGGATAAAGAGCCATTTGATTAAAAAAATCTTTAGGGGGTTAAAAGAAGTTTAAAAATGATTGCGGGTGGGTGATCGTATGTGTGTGAGTGTGAGGGTTTGTGGATGTGTTTGTGCTTTGTGCATATTTGCGTACATAAATACCTTTTTTTTTCTTAGAACTATCCAGAAAGGCTTAAAACATCAATACTAACATACAGTAGGTTTTTCAAGACCTCCGCTGGCAGCAGGTTTTACCTTTTGGATATTCTAGCGATAAAAAAGCCAAGAAAGTGGGAAGTTTCGATGAATCTTAAAATGATATATTAGAAAGGCGGTTTGCGTTGCTGTATTTGGATCTGAAATAAAAGGAATTATACTTTTTAATACATTGAGGTTAGAAGCCATGGAGATACCCATGAAAGAGGATCATGTTCCATCAGAGGTCGTCAGTAAGCAAGAAGAGGAAACTCTGTGGTTGAAGTGGTATAATTGCTAAGGCGAAGACGGCGAAAGATTAAAAGTTGTGCAAAACTTCAGACATGGAAACAGTATTTCAAGTTGGGTCTTATTTGGAAAACATACATAATGAACAGCTTAGGTGATGGTACCTTCATGCATGTATTTAAAAATATAGCAAAATAAATTGGTCACCTGTATATGTCAGTAAAAGATATTTTTGCAGGTTAATTAAAAAAAATATTTTAAAGGTTTTTGCTTATTCTAAACATAAAAAGAAAGGGTATAAAGATAATATTAAGGGGTTATTTTAGTGTAAAGGCATGATTTTGTTGTGATTTTTTAAGTGCTGTAAAAAATTCAATTTATACCATTACTATCCATTTTTTCATGAGTTATTTATTAACATTTCAAAAATACAAAAAAAAAATTGTAAAATAAAAAAGTTAAAAATTCAAAAAATTAGCAGAGGTCTCAAAAAATTGGCCGGTGACCATACCCACAATTCCAACCCTCCTAGCAATCTGAAAAAAAAACAAAAAGATTATCAATGTGGAGTAATGTCGCAATGTTCGAAACTACGGAATAGTTGAAAAATAAAAATTCACAAAATGCCGCTGTCTAAAAAAAAAACAATTTTTTTTCCACTTTTTTTAACTTTTTCAAATTTTTTAAAAGTAGTAAAACTGGGAAAAATTGGGGATGCGGATAGTTCCGGACTTAAAAAAGTCTATAAAAAAGACTTTTAAAACATTTTAAGTAAATCGGTCCAGTAGAACTTGTGAAATTGAGACCCCCCACTTCATCAGCTGCTAATTTTTTGACTTTTTAACTTTTTTTTTTTTTTTTCTGTATTTTTGTAATGTTAATAAATAACTTATAAAAAATGGGTAGTAAAAATGTCACTTGCCTTTTTTTACGGCACTTTGTAAATCACCTAAAATTCATGCCTCTACACTAAGATACCCTCTTAAAAGCTCATTGCGTTTTATACAGAGTGATTCATGACGAAATGTCAATACTTCAGGTACGTTGGTACGTAGCCAGGGTCCAAAAGTAAACCTAAAAGTCTATACACATATGGGTCCGCAAGGCCTTCGTTTCCGAAATACAGGGTTTTAAAGTTTTTATTTAATTTTTCTATTTTTTAAATAAAATCTGTGATAATGTAAATATTAGAGTAACATTTAGTATCCGGGGGTTTTTTGATATGACGGATTCGAATCTAATCTTATTACGGCTCTTACTTGTAGGGGGAGCCACCTACACGTCTTTTTACTATTTTGAACAACCACAACTTTTTAGCCCTGTATTACATTTTCAAGTAAATTAAATAACTGTTTTGTCATTTTTACGTCAAAAAGGTATACCTGTTAAAAGTCGATATGAGCAATCATTTTCGAGATATTTGGATTAAAAAAAAACACGCATGACACGCATCTGATTTTATAATAGCAAAATTAAAAAAAAAGTTATATTTAAACGATATGTATTTTAATTTTCAATAAAATTATTGTTTTTAAATTATGTTCAGCAAAAAATAAAAAAATATATATATAAAAACTTTAACACCCTGTATATTGGAAACAAAGGCCTTGCGGGCCCATATTTTTATAGACTTTTATGCTTATTTTTGGACCCTGAGTACGTACCTGAAGTATTGACATTTCCTCATGAATCACCCTATAACAGTCCTGCCGTTTGGAATTGCGAACAAGCGTGCAAGAGAGAAGGAACAATCGGTCTATCACCTTTCTTTTTCGCTCCAACGTGCTGGTTGGTCGGTGGGAGGGGTATATACCCCTTAGCAACTCAAGGAAAGTGAAGAAGGTTATCCAATTTCTTTTTCTCTCTTGCACGCTTGTTCGTACTGCCGACCGGCAGGACTGCATCTAATAGGTATATGCTCGAAGGTTAAAACTATATTGCAACTAAACATACTTTATACTGGTAAACTTGACAACATGGAATTGCGGAACATGCAAAGACATTCAAAATTTTCTCAGGTCTCTTATTACCATAAGTCAAATGTTAGAAGAAGGGATTGGCACATTATAGGATAGGCTGGTGTAAAACAAGACAGTATGTTAATTTATTGTTTTCTATATAGTTAATAAATAAAATTACAAATGAAATGTTTAAAATGATTTTACATTATTGCTGATGTTCCTCAGGAAATGGTCCTTCTATGGTAACAAATAAACGATCAACCGTTAATTATTAGGAACTATTGACTTATATGAAATATATATATATATATATATATATATATATATATATATATATATATATATATATATATATATATATATATATATATATATATATATATATATATAGTATATACAGGGTGTCTTTGAGTAAATTTTTCCTTTTCAAACAATGCTAAGAGAAAAAGTTTTAACTTATAATATTACCAGAATAATATGGAAAAGTACACATGCGGATTTCTATTTTAAAAGTATTGTTGTTCATTTATTGCTCGTAGCACTGTGCTAAACAAGTGCGTATATGTTGGAATACATGCTAGCATAACGCATTTGGACTTTGGTTAATTTCATCTTGAATTGGGGTTTCCGGTGTGTTGCTATGCCGCGGTTTCCCTGTTTCCTAATTTTCATTACCTACGCTTTTACCAAATTTTTGGAAAACGCGGCAAATATTGTACAAAGTGCAAAACTGCCGCCTTTGAGATCTTCATTAATTACAATCTAGGGGGAGGAGATCGATCCAAATCTCACCTAAGCTTACGTGGGGGGAGGGGGGATTTTAGCAAATATCACGTATTTTTTTTCCGCAAGAAAGACTATAAAGTTGCGAGAAAACTGGGTTAAAATAAGTAAAACCTGTTTCGCCACTAAAATATAGCTAGTCCTATACAAGCTAATACAATAAGCTAATCTTACACAATGATATTTTCTTACTGTAATACTAGACTAAACTCTTAGTAGTTGTAAATACTAATTTTAACTAGTCTTAAATAAAAATAATAATGCAAATTATGCTTTCTTTAAATAAATTAAACGCAATTAAGCACATATTAATATATTTACATTAGAAATAAACGCATTTTAAAAATTTTTACGTAAGATTGGGGGGGGTCGAAAAATCGCGTCACGTCTCTTGCCCCTGCGTAGGAATCATCGCCTTGAAAGCCACTACCTTATAATTACTAACCGTTTCGTCCGTCTTACTGCTTAATGCCGCTTGTCCAGGCGTTGCCGCTTAACATCTAAAGAAATGCTTTTAAAAGTAAATCCGCCTGTGTAAATATTTCAAATATTTGTAATAAAACGATTATAAGTCTACAACTGTTTGTTAAAACATTATTTAAAAAGGAACATTTAATCTGTTTCATCAAGATCACAATTGACATTTTTAGTGCTAGTGTCAGAAAATTGATAGTCACTTATCATGCTACGTTTACACGCTGGGAAAGTCGCGACAAGGCTCCACAAAACGCAAGCATGTAAACGGGGTGTTTGGCTTGGCTTGCAAGAGCTTGCCGCCGATCCGGCCAGGTATCGGTTTTTAAACACAAATCAAAGAAGTTTGCGGCAAGCGCTTGGAACTCACTCCAAGCGTTTGTGGAGGCTTGGAGCTTGTCGGCGCTTGCCAGGCCATGGCAAACGTGTACATGTAGCATCAGGATTAAATTGTAAAGCGACAAAATCAAATTAAAAAAAAAAACAAAAGGTTTAAGAGTACATTTACGCTACACCTTAGGGGTCGGGCGAAAGGACGCGGAGACGGTGGGCGGAGACTAACAAACTTCCACTACCACAATTTTCGTATAGCCGCATTAAAAATATTATATTTTATTTAGGTTCTTCCAAATTCGGTGTATCGATGCGATGTTGTTTCCGATTGCAAGCCTACAGGAGATAACGTTTTTCGGTAACTATTTTTCACTCATATGACATAAATTATACACCATTTTAAAGGTAAGGAAATAATCTATGCCTCTGCTGTAACAGATTTTTGAAATATAAGTCGAGTTAAGAGAAAATAGTATCTAAACATAACCGATTTTAGGGTGACTTTCACTCAAGGAAATATTAAAAACTAAATCCAAATTTAAAAAACTATTACAGCAGAAGCCTAGATTTAAGTGTTGGCTTTCATATAGTTCTTGAAAATTATCGATAACTTATACCGTTTTTGAGAAAAACATGCTCCGAACCCCAAATTGGATCCAACTTTCGCGGCGCGAATGGACTCTTAACTGATTAGGGTAAAAGTTTGATCATTTTTTGTTAAATTTAAGATAAAATTTGTAAAAATTAAAATTATTTTTTCTGGGTGCTCGTTATCCTTTGTCACATAGTGTAAAGAGTATATTATTTTTAAAACTACTTTTTAGTTACGAGTATACATTTTGTAGTATATATTTTAAACAATTAAAATAGTTTTTTAATTAAAATTTTAATATTTTATTTAACGAATGTTAAAAAAGAAATATTTTTATTAGCTTAAAAATTTAAATTATTCAAAATATATGTGGGTATTCGGCTAATAATAGAAGCCGCATAAATTATACTATTTAATTTAATGAGTATTACCTTTTTAAATTTAAGTTATTAAATCAAAAAATTAACTTATGTGTAGTAATCGCACCAGGTACAAGTTTTAACAAAATTGCCAATAATGCTTAACCATGACCATGCTACTAACAACCAGTTCCCCCGGTTTAAGCAAAAGAATCAACAACATAAACAATTTAACGCTTACGTGAAATCTCGTGACTTAAGAAGGTTCTATTGCGAGAATGCAAACCTTGAACCTGAGAATTCAACATTTTCAACTGGTTGTAGTAGTAACGATATCATGTTACAGGTTATAACAGAAAAATAAGATAAACTTAACATTTAAATAGTTTTACTTTAGTGAGAATACGAAATATATAACCAAAGTTTACAGAATAAACATATAGGTTGTGTCACTTGGGGGGCAAGAATTCAGAATCGGCTACTATGCCTGTATGTTGCGAACGTCGACTAACAGCTGTTAAGTTAGAGTGGTCTGCGATTAAAGATAGGTATTTTGTTTTAAAACAAAATATATTTTTTGTATATGTAAATGCACTTGAAAATTACGGAGATTTATTGAAACCCAATAAGTAACTAAATATAATGGGACTCTTGCATCACATTTATTTTAATTCAAAAACACGTACATATCTGCTAAAGATCTTTTCTTAGAATTAGAAAAAAAAAGTTTTGGCCTAATTACGATTTAATTTTACGTCTGGCTCTATAAATTTGACTTCAGACCAAAAAGGTCTGTGACTACACCGGGTCTGCTTGGTTCCAGTATTAGTTTCTTTTTGCTCCGTTCCTTTATTTTATTAGGACTAAAAACAAACCTTGAAATGCCCTCGACCCAGGGTTGGCAAGTTTCGGGCAGAGTGGTTAAAACCACTGGTTTTTGGATAAAACTAAAAAACTTGGGCGCTAATTAATAAATAAGAACAGTCTTAACAAACAAAAAAACACCTGTTCTAACACGAAAAACGGATTTTGCCAGCGTTGCTGCGTGCCGCTTCACCGCGTCGTCCGCTCTTAAGTTGTGAGGGTGCGCGTGGCGATGATACTATTACTCGAGAAGATAAACCCACGCGCATGGAAAGCCTATCTTCTCCCCACGCCCCGACTCCTCGGGGTGACAATTTCCCCCCGAAACGGCGAGTTTTAATATGGCATTCCGATTTCTGTTTAGATGTTAGATGGATTAAAACGCATGATTTATTTATTTTTAAACGTCATAAGTTTGCCAAAATACAATAAATTAAAAAGCAAAACACTCTTTCCCAACAGACAAGCAGAATTTTTCTCGAGGGGACGTCATGCGAACGTCGTTTGAAATTAAATCGCCAAGTGGTTTTTCTTCTAGTAAAGTATCATGCGCGGGGCGTCTTCCGAAGTTTTAATACTTCGATAGTAGGTCGTCGTGGTAGGTCGTTATAGCGACCACCA
>JAHBCN010012348.1:0-26923 GCA_019359885.1 Listronotus oregonensis
CTCAAATCTTTAAAAAGTCGGGACGTCCCAGGAAAACTAAAAAAATTGGCCAACCATTAAATGGATTCCCAAAAAAGGATCCGGGAAAATCGGCGGCCTCTTTTAAAGGAGCTGGGAGATGTGAAATCAGTAAAAAATTTTTTACAGAAAGTTAATGATGCAGGTTTTTTTGTGAAGATCTGCTAAAAAAATGATTTCCGTAAGAACCGAAGGGCCAGATTGAATTTGAAAAAATTTCCTGGACGTAACAACGGGGAAAAAGTGGTTTTCTGACGAAAGCAATTTAATTTTTTTGGTTCAGATGGCATGCGTTGGGGCCCCATTGTCCTATTGGCAAACGTTTGATCCTAAGTACACAAGATCAACGGTGCATGGAGGCGGGTCGGTCATGGTTTGGGGTTGTGTTTCAGGGTATGGTACAGGACCACTGGTTGTTATTGATGGAATTAGGGCCCCGAATTGGGTATTTAAAACATCCTAAAGAATCAAATGTTGCCATATGCAGAAAAAAATTTACGGACTTGGGTCTTTCTACAAGATAACGATCCGAAACACAAATGTAGAGTTGTAAGGATTGGTTTCACGAGGAACAAGTCACTGTAATGGTTTTCCCCCCACAAACCCCAGATTTAAATATTATTGAAAACCTTTTTGGGAGCCGATCGCGAAGTTAAAACATCAAAAAAATAGGCAATTTTTAATACGGTTTTGAAAAGGGAAAAACATTTCACCAGATTTTATAAATAAGTTATTAGAGTCAATCCAAAAACAGACTTCAGGAAGTTATTAAGAAAAGGGGGGTTTTCCACACATTATTAATTTAGTGAAAATATATCATAAGTATTTTTGTAAAAATAATCTGTATTAAGTTTCCCCTTTTTTTGCCCTTTTTTTTTTTTATGAATATATTTTTTTTTTTATAATAAATATTTTTTTTTTGCAATTTTTGGTAGTATTATTTCAGTGTCAGTGTCATTAAAAATATGTAATAAAAAAATTAATTAGATATGTTAACAAAAAAAAATAGGTTTTTTTAAAAAAGTTTCTCCACTTTTTGTCCAAGGGGGGGATGGGAAAAACCCAGGGGTTTTAAAAAGGGAATTTGTTCCGCGTCAAAATAGGCCTAAATACCTGGTGTTCATTTAATTTAAGAAAGTTATTTAATAAAATGTGTGTCCAAACTTTGGGAATTTTTTTAACACTCTTATATTAAAGTAAAATTTTTAGGGATGTTAACTTAAACCTTGTGCTAAAAAAAATTTTAAATTACGAGCAGCTCGTTATATGATACGGGGTGTAAATAATTTTAAATTATGGTCTGTATTTTTAATTTCTCTAGATTTCTCAGAAACGATCAGTTTTAGGTATAGGTAATATAACAATAACTTACCTTTATTTGGTCTATAGTATCTAAAAATGAAAAAAAAAATATGGGGTGTTCCATAAGAAAAAATATAGCTTGAATATGTACTTCCTTTCTGGGTCACCCTGTACATTTCAAAATAATTTTTAAATATGCTCCTCATGGACCCACATATGACCGTGCTAAAAGTTTTTTCCCAACTCTTTTCATTTCTCGTAGAAAAACCGAGGCGAATGTGGTGGGCCACCCTGTATAGTCGTAGTCCAAACATTCCGTGGGAGAGCAGGTTTCTGCCGGTTTATGTACCGTGTCGATTTTTTGGGTTTTTCTCAATTTTTTGCTGTTCTCAATTTTGACTTCAAATTCGTGTTCAGCAAAACAAAAATACGCCAGAAGATCCTCGTCCGACACCCAGCACATGCCACTCTTATTTTGTGGACCTGTGTTATAATAATCTACTAATCTACTAATCTAGAATCGAAACTATGTTGACATTCTAGTTGTTATTAACATTTAACGTCAATTTCATCTTACATAATAATTTGTAAAAAATACGGTACACCCTATATATAAGGAATCAGAAATCTTACATACCTGTTTGGAGTGGGAGGTTTACTTTTTTCACCCTGATTTTGCGACTGTCTCTCGTACTCCGCACACATATTTAATATTTCTTCCAGCCGCTGTTTCTCCGCCTTTTCCAGTTCCTGTTCCTTGATTCTATCTCTCTGCGCCTTCAAAGTAAAATGTACATCAGAAGCCGCAAAATTTTTTAGCCCATTAAATAGCAATGATTGTACCACTGCAGCAGTAAAAAAAACAGTTGTATAATTTTTTCTAAAATAAAGAACTAAAACAAGAAACACACCACGGCATATGAGAAGTGTAAAAACTATTTAGTTTACACAAAATAAAACATTTGTCAATAATGTAAGAGATAAGATAACCAGCTGACTTGTGATTTGTGGTAAACTAAGTTATTACAGTACATATATGTATGACTCTTATTTTTATGGGTTTAAAATTTAAAATAAATATTATCATTTTTACGGCATTTTTATCAAGGCATTTTTCGTAACGTAAATAATATTTTGAAATATAAAGTCCAGAAAAATATTTTAATTGTTGATAAAATAAAAATATAATTGTTTTTATTGATGACACCTGAAGTAGGGTTATAATAAGTTATAATATTTAATTAGTCAGATTCTATATTTACCTCGATGTTTACCATTTAAAATAAAACGCGAATTTAACTTGTGGATAAATTTATTTCTGGTTTAACTCTGGTACCAAAATGAGAGTTTTCCATATGATCAAAATTTGACCTAGTTCTTTTTTAATATGTATTGTTAAATTAATTATAAAAAAGGTTGAAGAAAAATCCCTACAGAACAGTAACAACAGAATTAAATTAATTCTGTTGTTACTAAAAATAAACATAAAATCCATTTTATTGAAACGTATTAAACAAAATTAGACACTTTTAAAAACGAACGAATAAATAAGGTATATATATATATATATATATATATATATATATATATATATATATATATATATATATATATATATATATATATATATATATATATATATATATATATATAAATATATTACAGTATGTCCACGGAAAAGATGTTGAAGAGAAAAAACATTTTTATTTTTGATTTTATCGAAAAAAGATATTCTTGATAAAAAATGTTGCTACTTCTTAGAGTAAGATTGGGATAGAAACATTTAACATATTTTATACGCGGTGTTCTGAAAATTGAAAAAACTTAAAATGGTACAGGAGTGTGCATTTATTTGAGAAGATATGAAAATAAGTTACTAGGAAAAGTTGTTTAAAATTAAAAAGTAGTCTCTAATACCAATTTTCGAAAAAATCGGCCTATTTTTATTTTTTTGTGATTAAATTTATTTTAATATCAATTTAAATTTTTAATATCAATTTATTATCAAATTTTTTGCTGTTAAGTAAGCATTTAAAGCTGACGATACTGCGGCTAATAAATTATAAAAGCAAAGTGTCAATAAAGCTTGTCACTATCAACGCCTACTAGTACAATAATAAGTTGTTAATTTGGAATTAGTAAATCAATATTAAAATAATTTTCATCGAAAATTAATAAAAGTAGATCGATTTTTTTAAAAATTGATATTAGGAAGTATCTTTTACTTTTAAACAACTTTTCTGGTAACTTATTTCCATATCTTTTCAAATAAATGCACTTTCTTTGAACCATTTAAAGTTTTTCAATTTTCTGAATCCGCGTAAAAAAATTTGTTAAATGTTTCTTTAATCTTACCCAAAAGTAGCAAAATTTTTTTTCAAGGTAGCTTTTTGATGAAATTAAACATAAAAGTTTTCTATTCAACACCTTTTCCGTGACGTACTGGTTTTCCCCGAAAAGGGGTTGAAAGAAAAAACCTTTTTTTTTAATTTTATCAAAAAACTTTACTTTAATAAAAAGTTTTTACTACTTCTTGGGTAAATTGGGATAAAAATATTTAACAAATTTTATACGCGGTGTTCAGAAAATTGGAAAAACTTAAAAGTGGTACAAGAGAAAAATTCATTTTTTTTAAATGGAAAAATAAAGCCTAGTCCAGACCCACATACATTTGCCCCAAACAAATGTTTAAAAACAGTTGCCCCCAAACAAAATATTTAAACATTTGTGTAGGTGTTTTTATTTCGATAAATATTGATTAAAAACTAGTTTCAACTGAGTCCAGACCAAAAAAAACAAAAACATGTCGCTGAGCAGTGAGGCAGTGGCGGGCATTTGTGCTGGATACATATATTTTACGTCAAGAAGAAACAAAAAACGTTGGTGGGTACGTGAACTCCTGCAAAACGGAATAGAACATTCTTCAAACTTCAAGAGATCTAAAATTAAATGATGGAGCTGGATTTAAAAATTTTGTTAGAATGACTCCAACTGATTTTGAGATATTAATTCAAATGATTGGCCCAAATATTTGTAAAAAAGATACAAAGTATAGAGCAGCTATCCCTGTTGCATTGCGGTTAGCAATAACTCTTAGATATCTGGCAAGTGCTGATTCATATACTAGTTTGATGTAACATTTCGAATTTCAAAGCAGTCAATATCAGAAATTGTTACCCATTGTATGCAATGCTATTATTACACTTTTAAAACCTTATATAAAAGTAAGTATACATTCAAATTAATTTTATTTGCCTGCTTAAACCATACTTTTCTGAGACATGAAACCGTGAAGTGAATCCACATTCAAGTAAGCTTAAACTCTGCCTAACTGTACTGTTAAAATTAAAGCCTAACTTAAGTTCTTAAATGTTGGTGCAAATGACCAATTAACTTAGGAGGTATAAAAGTGTTATCAAAACTTTATTCAAAAAGAAAAACATTTATACAACTAAGTAAAGTAGGTAGACATCTAAAGATCTATAAAGTTCTTGGTATTATTATAATACGCTCTTACATTTTCTGTTTCATTGGATTCATGAAATCTGTGGATCGATGTAGATTAATATTTGGCATACTCTTCTTCAATTTCATACATCAGTTGACCCTGCGCTTGACAATTATCTGGCATAAAGTTAGTGTTTGCTGTTTGTTGCGATGGCATACTGTATTAGATTGTTGAAACTTTGTTTTGATGAGATACTGGGTGTAGACTCTGATAATGTGGCAAGTTGGGGTAATGGCGATGTTGCTGAGGATGACGAAATGCTACATTGTGAGGAACTTAATACAATGACCGAGCCGTTGCAGAGGATGATGCAATGGATTTATAAAATTCACCCATCAATAATTTAAAGCAGATATTATCAATTGCATTCTGAGCAAATGCTATTTCTAACTTTGATCTACCGCTATTTCTAAGTTTATTAGCAATATGCTCCCCGTAAACAGTATATTCATCACGTTTTGAAACCGTGTCGGTAAGCGTTTTCATGCACTTTAAAGCTTCAGCTGCATTTGAATCATCAATTTTTCGTATTTTTCTTTTTTTGGTGGTAAAACAAATTCCTTTCTTTTTGGTAATGTTCTAGACTGATTGACGATGTTTCCTGTTGGTGCTCATTATCAGTATCAGTTTCATTGGCATTGCATCTGCAATGAGGCTTTGTGAATTTTCTCCCATAACATCCGTGGAGTTCTGTAAATAAAATCCATAATTAGTTTTATTTTTTAGATGCCGACGAAAGAAGATGAATGGATCATTAGCGAAGGATTTAATAACCGATGGAATTTCCCTCCTGTGTTGGCGCTATGGACGGTAAACATGTTCAAATTGTTGAATAGTGGAAGCCTGTATTTTAATTATAAGAAGACACACAGTATTGTGATGTTCGTTATGCAGACGCAAATTATAATGTTTGTATGCTGAAGTTGGATGTCAGGGCGAATATCAGATGGCGGAGTTTGAAATTTACCACCTTTTATAAAACTTAGTAAGAAAGGCTTGGTTACCACCCAATCAACCATTGCTTGGAAAATAAACCAATGCCGTTTATATTGCCTGATGATGCATTTGCTTTAACGACAACTTGCACATATCCTGTCAGTTACCTGGTTTTAATCCCAAACGAATTTAATACAGACATTCTAGAGCCAGAGAATAATTGAAAACGTTTTCGGAATTTTATCTTCTAAATTCAGAGTTTTCTTAAGCCTATAGCATTAGACCGAACAAAGCAGAACTGGTTAGTTTAACATGTCTTTATCTCACAATTTTTACGACGAAATGTTGAATGCATCAACACTTATTTCCGCCAGGAACTTTGACACTGAAGATCTCGATAATAATATAATTAACCCGGGTTCGTGGAGACAAGATGTCCAAGAAGACCAATTGTTTGGATTGCAAAATATTGCAAGAAAATCACCAGTTACAGCGCAAGAGATAAGAGATGAATTCAAGGAATATTTTGTATCCCCGCAAGGCTCTGTGCCTTGGCAAAACTTGTCAGCGTAGTTTGGTGAATTTTTAAATAGTTGTAGTAAATATTTTTGTAGTTTTTCTGAAATAAACTAGGTACGTTAGAAAGTATTTAGATTTTTTTATATTTTTGTCCACGGTAGGTCGCAAAAGATATATATTTTGCACACACCTTGCAAACAATATTTTTTTACCAAGATATCCGATGATATGTTTTGCATATTATTTACATCTCCGTATTTAAAAAAAAAAACATAGTCACATTGTAGTAACTAAATACGTATGTATTCCATAGCAAATTTTTAGCCTCAGGGCTATATTATCTCATGGACATTTTTTGAATACCGGTGACTTACTTGCTAATAATAATATAATGTCAAAAATTAAGAAAAACCCACGTTAGTTAAAAAAAAAAATGGAAAATATAAAAAATTACCGTTTTAGTGTCTTAATACGTAATTTGACATAGACATAAATATTACATAAAAATTAAATTAAAATGCTAACTTACCTCAGTTTCCTCTTCGTTTCCTGCATCTGTTGAACGACTACCTCTAGAAATATACCCTTGCAATAAAAATAATAGTCTTTCGTAACTACAAACCAGTTCACTTGCTAGGAGATGCTCCACTTCGCTCAGAGTCCAATAATTTTTTGTGCTCTCGGCGAATTGATTTTTAGTGCCTGAACCTTTTTTCAATTTCTGATGCACTGATCTTATACTTTTTGCAAGCATTTCATAGGCATCCACTTTTTTATTACGGTTTTTATAGTCTACACATGTACGTCTCATAAGCATGGTAGACTGTGAAAGTCTTCAATTAAAGAAAGGGTTTTTTCTTGGTTCCACATTTTAATAAGCCCCGAACGCGTCCAGACTTGCTTGTTGGCGAGTATAAAAACACGTGTTTCCCATTCTGGCGGGAAACAAAAAAACCTTAAACATTTGTTTAAATGTTTTTAAACAAATGTTTGCAAACACATTTTAAACAGCTTTTATACAGTTTTTATACAAATGTTTTAATGTTTGCGGGCAAATGTATGTAGGTCTGGACTAGGCTTAAGTTACAAGAAAAAGTTGTTCAAACGTAAAAGGTAGTCTCTAACACCAATTTTCGAAAAAATCGGCACGCTTTTATTTATTTGTGATTGTGTTGTTTTTATATATATATATATATATATATATATATATATATATATATATATATATATATATATATATATATATATATATATATATATATATATATATATATATATATATATATATATATATATATATATATATATATATATATATATATTATATACATATATAATATTTTACCTGGTTTCTTCGTATCTCGGCTTCATGTTTTCTAGAGGCTAAACTTTCCATATCTTCCACAAAACTCGCTGGTAATTCTCCCATAGAACCGCTTCTCCTGTGCTCAATTTTTATATTATTTGATACGGGATTTGGAGTGACACTTCTACAAAAATTCAAATAATAACAAAAAAATCATTCTCTGCTAGAGATTTTATATCTTTATAATTAATGGCGTTTTGGTTGCCTGGACTTCATCAGGACCCTTTGAGAGTAAGCAAAACCTTTACACCCTGTATAAGGAACTTACCTATAATAATGTGTAGGATTCCTATTAAAACTAGGACTGGGCGTATTCACCCTACTGACATTGACATTCTTGGTTGCAGTTTTGTTGTTCAGATCGTTGTGGTCAAAATTAACGTTAGGATTTTTCGGAATACAGCCGTTTTCGTATATTATAACTCGATTATTTATATTTTTCGTTTCGTTCAACGTTACGTTTACGTATTGGGGTTGCTTCGTTCTGGTGAAAATTGTCTGGCCTGAAAATAAACGAAAAACAATTTTAATAAATACTAATAATAATACAACGCAAATTATTCCAAAATGTTCACACCCAAACTTTTTAACCAATCAAAACGTTTTTTTTGGTAGGTCACCATGGAAAGGAATATATTTTATCGAATTTTTTTCTTTACGGTGGGAAATCAACCGCGAATTACAGTAGATATTTTTTGACACAATGACAGATTATTATTATTTATAATTATAAAATAATAAAATAAAGATGCGCAAGTAGAGCTAAATATATATATATATATATATATATATATATATATATATATATATATATATATATATATATATATATATATATATATATATATATATATATATATATATATATATATATATATATATATATATATATATATATACAGAGAGGGTAGTCGTTGCTGACTAGTTAGAATACAAACTAGTAAATTTATTGGGGATGCAGCAAATGAAAGAATACTCTTTTAAGTTTGTTCCAAGCTTTCGGAAATATTTATTCCCATCATCAGGGTTAAACTTAGTTGAGGTTGAACATTATGATGGTGTTTAAATATAAAATTAACAAATGAAACATGACAATAATAATTACAGTAAATAAACCAAAGGCAAATCAATCCAAAACACAGTTAAAACTACATAAAACTTTTAAGATGAATAGACAAATAACAGATTTAAAATACAATTTTAAAAAAGTAGGCCATTAGGTCAAGCTGTCAATGACCCGTATATATATATATATATATATATATATATATATATATATATATATATATATATATATATATATATATATATATATATATATATATATATATATATATATATATATATATATATATATATATATATATAAATGTGTCTAGATACTTAAGTTGGTAACATATGGGAAACTTTTTTATTATTAATTTTACGAAAAAAAGTTAGTCTTTATAAAAAGTTCTGCATGTTCTGAAATCTAAAATGCAATTAACAAAAATCTAATTTTATTAATTTTAGACGAGGTATGTCAAAAAATATGAATTTTCTTTAATAGTAAAGTACCTTTATATTTTACAATATCGAAAATTGTTATTATGAAAATTGTTCGAAATTAAAAACTATGTTTAAACATGCAATACATACTTCTAATTAAAAAAAATACAAATTTTGCTGGCATTTCTACTGAATTTCTACCAAATTTTGCTAAATACAACTGATGTTTTGAATGCCACTGTCAAGTATTTCTTGTCAAAGCATCCTAGAATATATGTACAATAATTATTACTCTTTGACATTTTTTGTCAGAGCATTCTAGATTACATGTACAATAATTAAAGTTAAATTTTTGTTGTTGAAGTAGAGATTTTTTAAGAAATTAAAAAATATATATAAATTAAACTGCATATTTAAACGTGCTTTTTAATTTCGAACAACTTTTTATAATAACAGTTTTCGATATTGTTATATATAAAGGTACTTTACTCTTGCCTAAAATTCGTATTTTTAGACTTACCTCGTATAGGATTAAAAAAAAATGATGACTGTATTTTAGATTTCAGACCATGCAGAACTTTCTATGAGGCATAACTTTTTTTCGTAAAAATAATAATCTTTTCCCGTATGTTGCCAACAGAACTTAAGTAGACACAGTGTATATGTATATGTATATATATATATATATATATATATATATATATATATATATATATATATATATATATATATATATATATATATATATATATATATATATATATATATATATATATATATAAATATTAATTTAGCTGAGGGTGGAATTTATAGCTTATTAAAAACGAAAATTTTGTAAACATTTTAGAATAAGCAAATATAACCATTTCCAACTGATATCTTACTGTAGTTTCCAAAAAACTATGTTATTTTGGGTATTTTTTTAAACTACAACAATAGTCACAATTTTTGCTTAACTTATAACTTTGTATTAGGATAAAAGGAACTCTGAAGTTTCTAAAACACTTTTTAACTTGTAATTAATTTAAAAAATTAATGGGCCTTAAGATGTTGAGTAAAATAATTATTTTTTTCAAAATTTTATTTTTTGATAAGCTAGAAATGCCGACCCCAAGCTAAGAAAAAAGGACTTTTTTAAATTTCACTCCACCCTTAGAGTTTTATTTTGTTTACCTGGCACTTTGGTTTGTTGTTTATCGTTAGTATTCAACTCAACATAATTGACAGCACTCTGCGGTAAACTTTTCCTAAGACTAAGACTATCGATGTCTTTTCCCAAGACATCTTTTACTGGCACATTTACGGTGGGAACATTCGAGGTAAACACTTTCGGCGAATAAGATTTTTTTAGGTTTTGCGCCGCCAGGTATTCGAACTTGGAGACTTTAGTCATTATACTGGATGGAGGCTCATCACCTATAACAAAAAAAAAAATCATTTGGAGAAATAAAATTAGAACATAACAGAAATAAATTAATATTTTCTCCGAATGCCCGCAAATGGGTTTACAAAAAAATGAACCAAAAAGGGAAAGATTTGTTTAGAAAATGCGATTCACAATGAAAAAAAATAATTTTGTTGAACAGGGTGTCCCAAATTCGAGCTTTATCATTGGGATCTCGAAAATCTGAAGAGATATGAGTTCGGTTCAATAAAGGCAAAGTTGCACAATTTGATGCTGATCAAAATGCCACTTTAAAACTTTAAAAATTTCGAATACTTCCGAAGACTTTTGGATAAAACCGAATATTCGCGATTTCATTTTTATTTTTTTATGCATTTAATTGACTAGATACAACAAAATAAATTTCATATCCTTATTGCTACTTTTTCTGTTCCACAAGGCAGTATTATTAGATTTACACACCGATGTTTTGGTCTATGAGCTGCCATCTCCAACTTTGTTATTTTAAATACATTTTAAATATATCTGTCGTCATCATTGGCCAAGCGGGATCCAACATGGAAGTTCTGTTTACCTTCTACGGCTTCTACGGTCACAAACCGTGGTTTTCTAAATCCTGTGACAAAGCCAGACTTCTAAAACTTCAAGCCCACAAAAAGTTTCTTCAAAACCCCAGTCCCGAAAATCGATAGGCTAGCATCGAAGCGAGAAATCAGTATAATCAGACCATCTCAGAAGCCAAAGACCGTTTTAACAATCGAATAAAAGATAAAGTTCTCTCTTGCTCAAATGGCAGTAAAGCTTTTTGGTCCTTTGCCAAAAATATTAGTCAGAACTTTTGCCCAAATTCTTTTCCACCCCTAATCTCTGAAGATGGAATTGTCCCTACCTCCAAAGGAAAAGCGGAACTATTTGCCAAACAATTTGCTGCCAATTCTACGCTTGATCCTCCTATTAATCTTCCTCTTCCAACAGTTGTACCTGTTTCTCATAAAATGTCTGATATAATTTTTAAAGTCAAACAGATCAAGCGTGTTCTTTCTTCTCTTAATACTAAAAAATCGTCTGGGCTGGATGGCAAACCAGCAATCGTTTTAAAAAAATGTGCTCCCGAGCTTGCACCCATCTTAACTCGCCTCTTTCGAATCTCTTACGACACGGGCATTTTCCCGGAGAGTTGGAAAGCTGCACGTGTGCAACCTGTCCCCAAAAAAGGATCAAAGTCTCCCTTCTAACTATAGACCTATATCTCTTCTTTTCAGTTGTTTGCAAAGTAATGGAAAAATTCATTAATTCCCAAATCTTGAAGTATCTGGAAAAACATAAAATCTTACATGATAGACAATATGGATTCCGTCACAGTAGATCCACAGCTGATCTTCTTTCCTTTGTCTCACACAACTGGAACAAGTCCCTTGAGTTTCTTGGTGAATCCCAGATCGTTGCTCTTGACATATCCAAAGCTTTCGATCAGGTCTGGCATGATGGGCTTCTTAACAAACTTCCTTCTTCGGTCTTCCACCTAAGCTTTGCTCTTGGCTTTCCAGTTTCCTTTCTAATCGACGTATATCAGTTAGTGTAGATGGTCATTCCTCCAGCTTCTACCAAATTAATGCTGGGGTGCCCAGGGCTCAGTGCTGGCACCCACGCTGTTTCTTCTACACATTAACGATCTTCTCTCTTCCACAATCAATCCCATTCATAGTTTTGCTGACGATAGTACCCTCCACTCTAGTATTCAATTTCTTAAGTCACCGTGTAATTCTGATTTTGAAAACAAGCGCAGGTCAATGCAGATATCTCTTTCACAAGACCTCAAACTTATCTTGGATTGGGGCGCCAAAAATTGTGTTCAGTTTAATGTCTCAAAAACACAGTCATGTTCGCTGTCGCGAAAAAAGTCTTGCGGTATATAATCTGTCGCTCTTCTATAGGTATTTTCACGACTTCTGCTCAGAGGAATTGGCCAGTATTATTCCTTCTCTGGCAGCTCCCAACAGAGCAACACGTAGTGCAACTTTTATGCATGCTTTTACAGTTCAGTTAGAGAGGCACCGAACTTCCCGCTTTCTTCGTTCCTTTATTCCTAGAGTGTCAAGACTATGGAACCCGCAGAAGTTTTTCCTTCTCCTCCCAATCTCCAAAAATTTAAGTCCCGTGTGAACAAACTCCCTCTCACCACACTGAAGACACCCACGGTACGTTAGTACTTAGACATCAGCCTTCGTGGACTGTCCCAAGATAAAAAAAAAAAAAACGGCTTACTAGACCTAAAGAAGGGTACTCCATCCCATATAAAATGAAAATTTAAAGTCGAATTGTTACATTTTTGAGAAGGTGAAAACGCAAAGATTTAATATTTTTAATAAAATTCAGGGTGTTCCATTAAAAAAAAATATTTTCGATTTTTCCATTTTTCGATCGTTAGTTGTTTTTCTAAATGTATAAACCACTTTTTAGTATTCCTGTACAGGGTGGATAAAAAATACAAAAATGTTATTTAACCTAAGAGTAACCACATTAATGAATAGACTTAATGTTTGTTTTCTGTATTTTTAGTTAATTATATTATAGTCATTTATTGATAAAAAGTCATGCAGTAATAAATGTTATTAATGAAGTATTTTGTGTACGTTAATCATACTCATAACTGAACTATCTCCGAAAATAGCTATTTATCAATTAATAAATATCTTACTTCCACTATCCGAAAAAGACTCCCTGGGGCTCTTCCTCGGAGCTACGGGAGGCTTTTTGTTGAATTTTGCTTGATAGTTAACATCGGCCGGCTCGAAAGTGATTGGTGCCATTGAGATTCTCGGATTTGGTAGGACTGATTTCATAAGTTTCGCCTCTGCCGGGTGATTAAATCGCATATAGTTTGATCGGCCTATTGTCAGCATAACACCTAAAAATACCAGTGTGTTTTTGGAAAATGGGACCCTTTTGGTCCGGGTCTTGGGGTGTACAAGCTGACCCTGTCCAGCCCTATTGACTTATATAAACTTGCAGATCGCGTTCAACAAAAAAGAAGAAAACCCCCCAAAAATATATAACATTAAAAAAAAACACAGCTTTACAGATGGAGAAAGATTTACACTTACACCCCATAACAGTAAAACTCCACACTTTTATGGAGTACCAAAAATACACAAACCTGATATACCATTACGTCCTATACATTTTCTAGAAAAATTAAGACACATTGACATAGACCCAAATAGCACCTTGGTAAGTTTTGATGTTGTAAGTTTATTTTTCTACTCCTATATTAGTAAGAACCTAATTACACACCGTCTACTTTATCAGTAAATCTCTAATTACAAACACTATACTGTAAGAAGCCAAACTGTGCGTAAGGGCAGTTACGTAATATATATATATATATATATATATATATATATATATATATATATATATATATATATATTATACACAGTTCCACAATCACCATTAGCCGCAGCCCCCAAAATCTTGAAAACTTTCAATAGATTTTACGTAAAGCTGGCTATGAAACAAATAGCATCGCCTTGACAACGCAAATGTTTGTATTATTATTTGTATTGTTACTTAAAGTTTACATAATCTTCTGCTTTTATTTATAAAAAAAACTAAACATAAAGTCGTAGAAAAAGTATAGTACACAACTCGAGTGGTAAGCCCATTACACACTCTTTCGAATTACGGTACTCGCTCACGCTCGTACCGTAATTTTCGAAATCGTGTGTAATGGGCTTCTTACCACTCTCGGTATGTAATATACTATTACAAATGTTCCTGTCGATAAAACATTAAATATTGTTGGAAATAAATTAGAAAATGATGTCCAACTTGGCGAAAGAACCAAACTAAACATAAACTCTATTTTTGAATTAGTAAAAACAACATATGTATTTCAATATAAAACTGACGTTTACAAACAGACTTCTGCCATGGCCATTATCACCATTATTAAGTAATATTTTTATGGAAAATTTTGAATCCAATTTTGTTCAAAATCATCATTATAAACCTTTAGTTCGGTGGAGATATATAGATGACATTTTTTTATTTATCAACATGACGAAAATTGTCTAAATAATTTTTATTAATTAATACACAAGAACCCACTATTCATTTTATTTTAGAAAAAAAATAAAACTCACAACTTCCTTTTCTTGACATTCTAATAAAAAAAGATGTAAATAATTTCACACACATTTTTCACAACCTTTTTTGCATCTAATGACAAATGATTTCGACGCGGCATATTCTCGTAAAACAACTTTTTCGAAACGCACAGTAAAAACGGTTATTCAACACTGCCACTAAAATATTAGCCAAAATATTTATATGTTTAATGGTTAATACTCAAGAAATACCTGGCCCACCCCTGCCCTTATAAACAAATGGGTTTACCCAATAACAATAGGTAATAAAATCAAAATTTGCAGAAAACCTACACATACAAACAGATACTTAAATTTCAACTCTAATCACCCAATAATGATTAAAAAAGGAGTTGTAAAAAGTCTTTTTGATAGAATTAAAATAATTTGTTCTGATCAAAACAAAGAAAATGAAAAATATTTTTTTTTAAATACTTTAGTTTAAAATAATTATTCTCTTGATTTTATAAACAAATGCTTTCTTAAATTTGAATAACCAAATTTAAGACAAAATCAAAATAGACCTATTACAAATCTTACTTATCATATGTTTCGGGCTTATCAAATAAAATTCAACGAATAGGTAATAAATTTAATCTATTTTTAAAACACAAAACACCATTAGATCCCAAGTAGCAAAAACAAAACCATACAATATAAACGAAAACCCAAAAAATGTTATTTATAAGATTCCTTGTGAATGTAATAAATTTTATATAGGTGAAACTTCCAGACCAATAGCCAAACGCATAAAAAAACATAGAACAAATATTAGAAACATATAATTCTACAAATCAAAAATCTGTCAACACGCATTTGATAATAACCACATAATAAACTGGAATGCTTCTAGCATTTTAGCAAAGGAAACTTGTTCAAATGTGCATTTATTTTATTAAATAAAGAAAGATGTGTAGCATCAATATCTGGTAATTTAAATAATACATGGTTACCTATACTTGATGCTGAAGTAAATTCAGGTAAACTTAAAATCAATTAACACACCATACCACCCACCTTTCTGGTCTTTTTAAATAGTATACATACACCAGTCAAATAACCTAGTGTCATTAAAAAGGAAAAAGCCATCAGAAGTTTTTAGACCAAAAATTTCTTAAAATTTAGTTTAATTTTTTGTTTTAGTTTCTGTCTTGACAACGGTGGCCGACTTGCCACCGAAACGTAGACTAGTATTTGTGATTTTTTGGGTTTTTTGTGATGTTTTCTTCTTTTTGGACAGGGTCAGCTCGTATACCGCGAGACCCGGACCAAAAGGGTCCCATTTTCCAAAAAGTATAGTAAGGCGAGTATCCCAAATAAAACGAACCTAAATATTTATATTGGAAATCCACTTATTATAGAAAAAGGATGTTTTGGGCGTTTAAAGTCTATTAAAGTCCAGTAAAAACGAGATGTCTGAACTTAAAACATTAATATTCCTTACCTTGTGACAATCTGGTAGGTCCAATCACCTTAACTCCATCTATAGATAAGTTTTCAGATAAGGGATATATTGTCACTACCCCTTCACTGTTTTCTATGTGGCAATGCAACGGTAAAACACCCGTGCCCTGAACTGGAATGTTTACTCCTGGACCACTGCCTAGAGTTACTCTACCTGAAAAAAAATACCAGCTCTATTTAATAAAGGCATTTTTGAAATTAAGATCAGCGAAAGTAATTTTATTTCTTATACAGACACATAACAATAAATTATATGATCCTAATTACATATTTTTTTAATGACAATTCGACATGGTCACCACGATCACCTGATTTAACGCCAAGAGACTTTTCTATCAATAATTAAAATTGACATTAATTATTCAAATGAAAAATTATACTTCTAAATTTTATTTTTTCATTAATAAACAAGTATTCTGCTTCGCACAATGTTAAATTATTACTAATGTTTACGGTTTGATAAATAAAAAAAATATTTTTTTTAACTCGCTGAACACTATCTGTTTAAAACAAAGCTTTTCAGCTCTGTATTCCGTGAAAATAGAAACACAACTCCAGTCAGACGCATCTCCGGCGTCAGAGTTATCGGTAGTCTTTGTGGGATTCTACCTGTCGTTTAAAATTATTACAAAAGCTTCTCTGGTTTTGCTTTCATGTCAAATACCTTGTCTATACTGTCGGATAGTAGAAAGCCTTTGAATTAATCAAATTAATGACGTATATTTCGTATACGTACGTACCTTCTTTCGAAGGAAAGATAAATAGGGAGATAAACTATTTTCAATAAGTTAAGTTGTTTCAGTTTTTTAAAATTTAAATTTTTAAAAATTATATGCTATTTTAAGAATATCAAAAAAGCAGCATTTGTGATCCTCATTTAAATCTCATAAAAGATGTCGCAAAATCATCCCCTTATAGTAATTAAAGCCCGGCCTGTCCACTAATCGTGGCGCGATGTTACGTCAAGTAAGTCCAAGGGCCGAAAACAATTCAAAATGAATTGATTCAACTCTTGCATTGGTCTGAAATTTTTATACGATCGTCTTAAAGTCGTAAAAAAGCTGGAATATTTTTTTTTGGCGCGATATTACCCTTGGAACCACCCCTGCTGCTCTATGGGGTTAAAGATACAGTGATACGGAGGAAGCCGTAAGACAGTATGCCCAACCAAATTATCACATACATATTGTTTTTTAATTGCATATGAATTTAGAACTTCAATAAGTTGCGTTTTTTGTAACTGAATTTAAAAAAAATATCATTTTCTAACAAATATTCCTGGATTTCAGTTTTTGAACTTGATGAAGCTGGTGCTTTGTGTAGTAGACGGCTGTGGTAGCTTGCGTTATCCATGAGAATAACACTGTTGTTTGGCATATTTTTTAAAAGATAATTTTGAATTTGAAACCAGTTTTCAAAAAGTTCTGCACTTGTATCCTCATGATAATCCAAGCTAGAATCCTTAATATTCTTTGCAGACAACAGCAAGCAGTTTGGGACAAATCCGTCTTCTGAACCAGCGTTGTTCCAGTTTTGACTGGAATCAACCCATCCTTTGGATACTGTGTCGTGTGTATCGAACCATGTTTCATCAAGGTAAATTATGGATCTGTTGTCTAACATATATCTTTAATTTCTTGAAGGTAATTAAATCTCTAATTGCGTAATCTGTGCGATTCCATTACTACTTGTCTTTTGTCTATTTTGCGGTATTTAAATCCCATTTTACAAACAACTCTATGGAGGGTGGCACGGCTAATATTTATATTGGTTTCGTCTTCGTCTAGCTTCTTTTTTAGTTTATCCAAGGTAGGAATAACTCCGCTTTGATAAAGACAATACAGACAGGGGCACCCTACTAGGTATATAGCAATGGACCGGACGAATTTGCGATTACCCTCTAAGCACTGCAGCCGAGGTTCGCGCGACCAACCGGCTCGCTTTTGTTCAATCCTCAGTAACTTTGTAACCACGGACGGGTTGGGATGTACTGCCGTATTTTATGTTTTTCATAATTATTTACGCATGTAGAAGATAAAATTCGCTATTGCTTATCAGAGTTTTTTTGAATCAAAACAATAATAAAATTATTGTTTCGATTCTAAGGAAAGAAAAAATTTAGCACAATATTAAACAAAATTTCCAACTTTATCTTCTAAATTCATGTTCTACTTTAATAAAAATATCTTTAAATAATGACTTAATTTTTTTTATTCATTTACCTGCTACTATTAAAATTATAAGTAGTTTTTATAAATTCTAATTGTCCGTCAAAAACTTATTCTCAGGAAACGTTTAAAAATTGACTGAATACTTTGAAAATAATTTAGAATATATTTATTGCATAGAACCATTATCTTAGAAACCACTTGACATGTTTCCACAATAATATACACATCAATATAATACAATAATACACAATCGTTACACATAACTTTATGTGCAACGATAACGAAGTTATGACTGGGGGAAAATATGCTGAAACGTTTCGTGTAATATATACACTGCGTGCGTCAGGCCAAAACTTGGCCTGGCTCACTACTGCGTTGTGTGAAAAAAATCAATTTTTAGAATGGCTTTATTAAAAAGATTAAAAAGTTGGCAACCTTAGTCCCCGGTGTAGCGGTTTTATTCGATCAGGAAGCAATTTTAATAAAAAAAATAGAATAAAAACTTAAAAATAACACAAACGGACTGTTCCAAACTCTAAATTATACTCAACTAAGAATACGCCTTCCGCGAGGAAACATCTATCAAATTAGTTCTGTCATATGGCTTCTATTTCAGATTTTAATTTTATTGAAGCGAACGATTCTAAAAATACTTTTATTGAACTTGGGAAGCCAATAAATTAAATTTATCCGATATGAGTTGTCAATACGGCTCTAACGTTGAAATCTGGAAGTGGTGTTAAAGGTATTAAATTTTTGAGTGAAATAAAAAGATAAATTAATGTTTTATAAAATATACTGACAAATAAGGTAAAAATGTACGGGGTGGGTTTAAATATGAGAGCAGTGAGATCTTTTTGTGTACAGGGTCTTTGATTATATTTACGTGGCTTCTGGAGCCTTTATTTGTGAAGACAAAAAAAATGTTTTATACTAAAATTGTAGAATTTTTTCCACCCTGTATATTATGCGCTACAACGAAAGATCTTTTTTTCTGATTTCAAATATATACACATTGACGATATTTGGATGAACCATTTTTGAGATATTTTAGGTTAAATTATTAATAAATTACAAAAAAGTTTCATATTAGTATCAAGAAAGCCATGGAAACAATAAAATTGTTATGTTGCTGAATTTGGTGAGAGTTTTCTCTGGACCAATAATGTTTATTTCTGTGATTAAACAATCCTGCTAAAGTGAAGGAAGACTTGTCGGTGAATAGAATTTTATTTAAAAACTTTGGTTCCTGCTGCATAAACCTGGCTATTTTCAATGCCTACTTAGGTCGGTCCTGCATGTTTTGTTTAGGAAGATTCTGAACGCACATTAATTTATAAGGATAAAATTTGTAAAATTTTAAGGTTAAATAAATTTTATAATCTGTTTCATTAAGTTCAGATGCCACATCCACGATTGATATTTCAGGATTTTCTAAAATCGAGTCTAAAATTATTAAAAGTAGTTAGTGCTAGTCCAATAGAAAAAGTATAATAATTATCCTGAAAAACGAGGATATCCAAAACTTTGTTTTCATTTCGTGCTGCAGTCCTTTTCTTCATTTTAAAGCGTTTTCTTTCAATAAACTTTCTAACTATGTATTTAATAGTATCTATAGATGGTATCCGTTGTTAGAGATCGAACGCTGTAAGAACAACACCGATACGTCACGGTCTCATATGGCAAACTGATATAAAACCGTGACGTATCGGTGTAGTTTTAACAGCGTTCGATCTCTAAGCATATAATGAGTTAATGAGTAATATTCCCTTTGCACTGTCGTCACATTATTATTGTTACCATAAAAAAGACGCATAATAGCGATTTTTTTGTTCTTCTGAATATTCTGTTTTATATAAAAAAATTGTAGGTTTTTTTCCATATTGTCTTCAGTAAAAAAATATCGCAATAAAAAATGGAGAAATATAGGCAACTTCAACTTTTTTAAATGGAACACCCTGTGTATTAGGCGCTACAATAAAAGATCTTTTTTTTCTGATTTCAAGTATATATACATTGATGATATTTGGATAAACCATTTTTGAGATATTTAAGCTTAAAATATAAATAAATTGAAGAAAAAATCAAGAAATATATAGAAAGCTATGAAAAAAATTGTTTTAATAAATTTGACGTATTTATATTTTAAAAAGTAAAAATTTTTATTTTAACTATTAGAAGTAGTTTGTATTGCTTTTTTGTCGATGGGCTATTCAGAAAAACAAAAAATCGCTATTATGCGTCTTTTGATAATAATAATGTGATGACAGTGCAAAGGGAATATTACTTATTCTTATTATATCCTTAACAACGGGTACCATCTATAGATACTATTAAATACATAGTAAGAAAGTTTATTAAACGAAAAAGCTTTAAAATGAAAAGGACTGCAGCCCGAAATGAAAACAAAGTTTTGAATACCCTCGTTTTTTCAGGATAATTATTATACTTTTTCTATTGGACTAGCACTAACTACCTTTTATAATTTTAGAAAATCCTGAAATATCAATCTCGGATGCGGCATCTGAACTTAATAAAACATAAGATCTTGCATGATAGACAATATGGATTCCGTCACAGTAGATCCACAGCTGATCTTCTTTCCTTTGTCTCACACAACTGGAACAAGTCCCTTGAGTTTCTTGGTGAATCCCAGATCGTTGCTCTTGACATATCCAAAGCTTTCGATCAGGTCTGGCATGATGGGCTTCTTAACAAACTTCCTTCTTACGGTCTTCCACCTAAGCTTTGCTCTTGGCTTTCCAGTTTTTTTTTCTAATCGACGTATATCAGTTAGTGTAGATGGTCATTCCTCCAGATTCTACCAAATTAATGCTGGGGTGCCCCAGGGCTCAGTGCTGGCACCCATGCTGTTTCTTCTACACATTAACGATCTTCTCTCTTCCACAATCAATCCCATCCATAGTTTTGCTGACGATAGTACCCTCCACTCTAGTATTCAATTTCTTAAGCCACCGTGTAATTCCGATTTCGAAAACAAGCGCAGGTCAATGCAGATATCTCTTTCACAAGACCTCAAACATATCTTACATTGGGGCACCAAAAATCTTGTTCAGTTTAATGCCTCAAAAACACAGTTATGTTCGCTGTCGCGAAAAAAGTCTGCAAATGCTCATCCCTTACATACGAATGGCCAAGTTCTGCAGAACAAAGAGTCGTTTAATCTTGTCGGCGTTACTTTTGAGAATAACCTCAACTGGCACAAACATATTTTATCAATAGCTTCGACAGCTTCAAAAAAGATTGGATTTCTCTTCCGAGCCAGAAAATATTTTTCTTCTTCCAACCTGTATACTCTGTATGTATCCCAAATCAGACCCTCTTTAGAATATTGTTCTCATGTCTGGGGAATGGCGTCCCCTACAACACTTAGCATTCTGGACTCCATTCAAAGAAGAGTCGTTCGTCTTATTAATGATCCAACGCTCACAGACAGGATTCCTCTTCTTGCCCACCGCCGAGCTGTAGGGGATCTGTCGCTCTTCTACAGGTATTTTCACGGCTTCTGCTCAGAGGAGTTGACCAGTATAATTCCTTCTCTGGCAGCTCCCAACAGAGAAACACGTAGTGCAACTTTTATGCATCCTTTTACAATTCAGTTAGAGAGGCCCCGAACTTCCCGCTTTCTTCGTTCCTTCATCCCTAGAGTGTCAAGACTGTGGAACCTGCTGCCCGCAGAAGTTTTTCCTTCTCCTCCCAATCTCCAAAAATTTAAGTCCCGTGTGAACAAACTCCCTCTCACCATACTGAAGACACCCACGGTACGTTAGTACTTAGACAGCCTTCGTGGACTGTCCCAAGATAAAAAAAAAAGAATATAAAATTTATTTAACCTTAAAATTTTACAAATTTTATCCTTATAAATTTATGTCCGTTCAAAGTCTTCCTGAACAAAACATGCAGGACCGACCTAAGTATGCATTGGAAATAGGTAGGCTTATGCAGCAGGATCGAAAGTTTTTAAATAAAATTCTATTTACCGACAAGTCTTCCTTCACTTTAGCAGGAATGTTTAATCACATTATTGGTCCACAGAAAACCCTCACCAAATTCAGCAACATAACAATTTTATTGTTTCCATGGCTTTCTTGATACTAATACGAAACTTTTTTTGTAATTTATTAATAATTTAACCTAAAACATCTCAAAAATGGTTTATCCAAATATCATCAATGTATACAGCGTGTCCCACGCAGTTCTTGCCATATGGGAAAATTTTTTACTGACAGTCGAAACAAAATCATTTTGATGTAGAAAAGTTCTGCTTATTTAAAAATCCCTACGCAAAAAGTTTAAAAATACCAGCAGTATACAGAGTAGCGACAAAAACGTAAAATTTATCCAAGACTAAAGTACCCTTATTTTGCAATATTCAAAGAAAAGTTATTTAAAGGAATTATTTAGAATTAATTTTTATATCTAATTACGAAATCACAGCCACCTACGAAAAAAGGGTATTTTTTATTTTACATCAAAAAATTTTGTCAAAAATTAACAAAGGTAATTATCGGACCTGAAGGTAACTATGCCAATAATAACTGACATAAACACTGACATTATTTCTAGTCAGAAGTACAGTTATAAATTCAGTTTATCCATTTATCATTTTGATTTATTATGCCTCCAAAACTAACCACGGAACAGAAGATTGAAATTGTTTTAATTGTGGGTGGCAACTACAAAACCTTTAGAGAAGCCGCTGAGATTTTCAATGAAAGGCATCCTGAAATATCTGTATCTCATCAAACTGTTGGACACATAATGGCAAAATTTAAAGGTAGTGGAAGTGTAGAAAACAGATTCAATAAAAAATCAAGTTCAGGTCGAAGATGATGAAGATTTTGACTTGCAAATTATCAAAGCCGTTGTTGAAAATCCCAAGATTTCCTTGAGAAAATGGAAAAAGTACTTCCTGGAAATGAAAGACGCTCAGTCTGTAAATCTACTGCTGGAAGAGTTCTTAAAGCAAATCATTTTCATCCCTATAAACCCATCTTTGTCCACACATTGCATCCTGGAGACTTTGATTTTCGGTTTGATTTTTCAGCTTGGTATCAAGGTATGCATGAAGACAACCCGTATCTTTATAGAAAAATTATTTTTTCTGAAGAAGCTTGTTTTACGTCAAATGGAGTTGTTAGCTCCCAGAACTATCGATGGTGGAGTACAGCTAACCCGCGGTTTGTTATCCAGTGTCGGGATCAGTTTTCTTTTAAGACAAATGTGTGGTGCGGAATTTTAGATAATCAACTGATAGGCCCATTTTTCTTCCGGGGTAATATAACGTCGGATGTTTACCTTCATTTTTTGGGAAATCAGTTGTCTGACTTTATTAATGGCCTTCCACGTGACATTAGAAATACTTTGTGGTATCAGCATGATGGTGCGCCATGCCATAGTTCTCGAGCTGTTAACGAGTGTCTTCAGGAAATGTTCCAGGGGCGTTGGATAGGAAGATTTTCAGAAATTCATTGGCCGGCGAGGTCACCCGACCTGAACCCACTGGATTACTTTCTTTGGGGATATTTAAAGGAAAAAGTGTATTCTCACCGACCATTTCAAAATATCGATAGCTTAGAAAGGATAATAACCCAGTGTGCTCGAGAAATCCCTCAAGTTGTTTGGAGAAAAGTTGTTTCAAAATTCTCCAAGTTAACAGAAAAATGCATGGAAAAAGAAGGTGGCTATATTAAAATTTGAATTATACTAATTTTCTTTTGTTATAAGTGATACATTAATTTGTTTTATATTAAAGCTTTTACTTTTTATTCCGTTCTGATTTACTGAAATACAAAAATATATATTTTCGTAGGTGGCTGTGATTTCGTAATTAGATATAAAAATTAATTCTAAATAATTCCTTTAAATAACTTTTCTTTGAATATTGCACAATAAGGGTACTTTAGTCTTGGATAAATTTTACGTTTTTGTCGCTACTCTGTATACTGCTGGTATTTTTAAACTTTTTGCGTAGGGATTTTTAGTTTTTAAATAAGCAGAACTTTTCTACATCAAAATGATTTTGTTTCGACTGTCAGTAAAAAATTTTCCCATATGGCAAGAACTGCGTGGGACACGCTGTATATATTTGAAATAAAAAAAAAATCCTTCGTTGTAGCGCATAATATACAGGGTGTTTCATTTAAAAAAGTTGAAGTTGCCTATATTTTTCCATTTTTTTATTGCGATATTTTTTTGCTGATAATTTTAAAAGATAATATGGAAAAAATCCTACAATTTTTATATAAAACATTTTTTTCTGTCTTCAAAAATAAAGGCCTCAGAAGCCACGTAAACATAATCAAAGACCCTGTACAAAGACATATATACATCCAAACTAAAAATTTACATAATTAAAATTGTATTATTATACAACAAAAAAATTAAATTATTGTTATTACAACGAATTTAGCCTATTTTTGACATAAATAATTCCTAATTACTGTTACCATTGTAATAGATCTGGCAACAGTGTTCGTTTATATAGCAGCGTGTGAACGTATTTTCTCCTGATGGACATCCGCTCGAGTAAGCGAACTTCCAAACCTATTACCAAAAATTTAGCATTGGTTTGTGCGTCTATAGTGGAAATTATAATTGTCTTTGGCGAAAAAAAAACTAATGTCGTACGCGACACTGCGTAATCAAATTTCGGGAATAGACCGCCAGAAGTTGCAAATTCAGTTCATTAAATTTTCTTGCAATGTTTACGAGAAAACCAAATCTCTAAGCCAGATTAAATTTTTAAATTACAGTTAGACACTCGACAGAACTTTTCTCCATACCTTATTAAAATTCCACTCTGAAGAGCCTCTAGAAAAAATAAATAATAAGGAAGACTGCATTATTCACTCCAGTGACGTGTCAGAATCCACGTGACTGAGTCATACCACGTGTCGCCAGTCTCGGGGCGTCTGGCATGTTTGTTTGTTTTTGAGCGCCGCGCCGAAAATATACGCCCGCCTTTGGGGCGGAAGTGCCACTGTTTATTTTTTCCCGACAAGCAGGCTGTTGCGTCAGTTTATTCTCTTTTATTACCTGAGCAATAAACCATGTAAACAGACTATACAGTGTGTCCCAAATTAGTGACGCATGTATTAAGATAAGTTTTATAGCGGCTCTACAATCGTCCATAGTCTTTAATGTAGGTGTTACTTTTGTTTATGATGTTTTTTAAAAATATTCTAAAAAACATCATAAACAAAAGTAACACCTACATTAAAGACTTTTGGGATTGCAAAGAAAATAAACAATATTCATATGTCAAATGACTACATTCTTATATCTCTCGGTGTGGTTTCACTGTATACAAACATACCAGTTGAGCTTGCTCTTGAAATAATTAGGAAAAAGTGGAAGGAAATTGAAAATTACACAGACATACCAATGGATGAATTTTTAAAAGCCTTTGAATTAACTTTAAAATCAACATATTTTATGTACAAAAAAAACTTTTATAAACAAGTAGGGGATGACAATGGGCTCCTCTTTTCTAGGCAAGCTCAGATGGTATTGGAGGACCCCGAAGAAAAAATAATTGCGGAAAAAATGGATTTTCCTTTTCCCTTTTTTTTAGATATGTGGATGATTGACTTACAGCAGTCCCCATAATAAATGTGACTATATTCTTAACTGTTTTAACGCCTTTCACGAAAACTTAAATTCACCATAGAGTTAGAAAACGACAGTAAAATAAACTTTCTAGATATGACCTTACACAACAAAAACAATAATATTAAAAAAAAGAATGATATACAAAAAAAACCCGGTCTGGACGAAAATTAAATTTTTTTTCACAACATCCCAAAATCCAAAAAAAAAACTGTGATTGTCGGCCTTGCCGACAGAGCTATAAAAAGAGCAGCTTGGAATCCAACCTAAAGGGGTCAACAAAGCTAAAGATATTCTTATTAAAAATAGCTACCAAAAAAAAAAAATTAATATATTTTTTAACAGATTGCAAAAAGCAAATAACCCCAATTAAATACAATCATTTAAAAAATCAATTAAATATTTTTTTCCCTCCCATACGTTCAGGGGCTCTCGGAGAGTTTACAAACAACCCCAAAAAAAAAAAATGACATCGCCGTGTGTCAAAAAAAGCCACCCCCAAAAACAAAAAAAAATCATCTATCTACCAAATTTCATGTAACGACTGTCCCCAGTGTCTATATTGGCCAAAAAAACAAATATCTCAAAAAACGATTAAATGGGCATAAATATGACAAGAAAAATAAAACAGTTTTTTAAATAAACACGATATATGTATATATACAGGGTGTAAAAGTATCATGCTCACGATTTAAATGGGCGATAGTAGAGCTCAAAACAAATCAAAAGTCTATATGACATATGTGTCTAAACTTGAAGATTTTTGTCTATAGATGTCAAAGTTAGAACTTCAGAAGAAGAATTATTTCTAAAAATCTTAAGAAAATTTAAAACTTTTTTCTTAAACACTTATCAGTAGATTTATTTGTTAAAAAAAAAAAAACTAAGTTTTAAATGTTACAATCTACAAATAAAAAAAAAATGAATAATTTTTCCCCCCGTTAAAAAGTTAAAAAAAAATTGGCA
>JAHBCN010012348.1:26940-51676 GCA_019359885.1 Listronotus oregonensis
TGTTTGGGCTTTGCCTAGTCTATTCTAAAAGCGACTGACAGACTTGGTCAAATAAGTTTATACTTGCGGTTAGTTTTGGTTAGTTGTAAATGTAAGAGGTCTGACATATGTGCCATTCTAAATGGCATAATTTGGCAATTTTTTTATATTAACTATGACAATATAACAACAATAAACATTAAAAAAAACTCGTTTTATTACATCTAATTTAACAAACCGAGACTTTCTAATACCTAATTGAAGTTTGACTGGTCAAACACCGATTTCATTAAATTGAGTTTTGACGTTTGCCTGACCAAATCACTTTCTATTATTTTTGGTAGATTTTGCTAAAATTAAAAACTATAATTATTCCCTTAAAATCAAGCTTACCCAACCAAAAATCGAAAACACGAACATTTATAAACATAAACTTTTAATCATGGGATTGGGACAAATATACAATTTTACAGACTCCAATTTAAGCAACGGCACAAAGTTATTCCACAACAAAAACATAATGTTTTTTTTCAGATAAAAATCAGCTTGCTTAGGAGTGATAGCAAGTATAAGGTTTCACTTTACAAAATAAACAACACACGATAAGTAAATTTTCATCAGTCTTGTAAAGAATATATATTTTCGACTTTAAAAATTTTTTTTTAAGCAGAAAAAGGGCCCCCCCTATTTTGAAAAATTTTTTAAAAAAGGGGGTTTTTCCCGTCCCCCGGGTTTGTCGGGCGGGAAAAGGGGGAACCCCATGAAAATTTTTAAAAGTGGTCCAATATTGGTCTACTAATTATTTAAGAAGAAAATATTTTTAAATTTTTTTTTAAAAAGAGAAAAAAAAGTTCCCCCCTTTTAAAAATTTCAGTTTTTTTAAAGTCCGCCAGCAAGAGATAAATGCTAATATGTTACGAACCCCCTATCTTCTTACGCGCCCTGTATTAAGAAGTTTATAATAAAATACCAAAAAATTATTTAACCTTTAAAACCGGAGTTCATGATCCGATTTGATGATCGATCATCCAAAACTTTTTTTTGATTGGCGAACTTTGGGGGCCCCAATGTTCCCCCCAAATAAAAAATACTTTCAAATGATCGGATCGTCAAAAAAAGGATCAGAACCCCTTTTTAAAATTGTCATATCTTCACATCTTTTTTTAATAATGAACTACTCAAATCAAAAAAAAAATCACTATTATAAAATGGACGGGGAAAAATAGTTTCAAAAGAGTTTAAACGGAATTTTTCCCCTTTTTTTCCCCCAAAAAGAAAAAAATAAAGTTCGAAATGAACGGACAAAAAAAAAATTTGAAACAAGGAAAATTCAAAAATTGAAATGTGAAGAAAATCGACGTGAAAATCAGAACAAATTGTACAAAACGGGGGATTTGGGGTTTTTTTTGTGTAGAGGGGGCCCGGGGAAAAATTGCAGAGACAACTGGGGGGCATTACTGGAAAAGGGCCCACCACAATACCTCGAATTTTAAAAAAATTAAAATACCCCCTTCAAGTAAAAAACACCAAGAATTAAGAGATGGGGGAAGAAAAGATGACAGGAATGTTGTTTGGAATGATGGAGACGACAAACACTGACAGAGTTTTTTTAAAATATTTGTTTACTGACATTTGAACAACGAACCCCCATTCAAAATTGCCGGTACTATAACAAAAACCCAAAAATTGATTTGTTGAAAAAAAAGGGCTCAATACCCCAAAAAAATTTTTTTTTTGGGGGGGAAATTTTTTGGCCCCTATCCTTGGACCATTTTTCCGACCGAAATTTGAATGCAGTTTTTTAAAATTTTTTGAGGAAAAAATTTTTCCTGTTTTAACAAACTTGCCGGAAAACAAGAGATTTGGTATCAAATGGATGGCTCCCCCCAATACCAGAGCGGGGGAAAAATTGAACAAACGCTTTTAAATTTTTGATTTCGAAAAAAGTTTTTTTTTATGGCACATTTAAAAAATAAGCTTTATACCAATAAAAAAAATAAAAATTTAGACCAGCTAAAGGGAAAGCTATTTCCGCTGAATGTTTTAAAATATCGATGTACCAACTGCCCCAAAAAAAGAAAATTTTATAATCGTTTGGGGGTTATTTCTGGGTTAATGGAGGAATATTTGACATTTGATTAAACCTGATATTTTTGTCATAAAATTTCTAAATGTAGAAAAATTTTTTTTATTTTTGCAAAGTGAGTGTATGTGTTGGGTGAAATGCGAGGGTTCTTTTTTAAAAATTTCCCCTATAAAATTGTTCAGTTTTAATGACATTATAAATTAAATCTAAATTGTCATGATAAAAAACGAATTGGGGTTTTTTTAAAATTTTTTTTTTGGGGTGGGGCATAATGAATCTACGGCAGAAGTATTTAAGGTTTTCTCTTTACTGGTTGGTTGAAAAATGCTCAAATTTTCATTTTGGGTGGAACTTAGGTTTTTCAAAAAATTTTAAAAAGATTTTTTTCAAAAAAAAATTGGGGACCCCAAAATTTGACTACTTAAAAAAATTTAAAAGGGGCCCCCCATGCCCCCTCGGGGGGGAAAAAAACTTTAATAGGCGTCAGGGGTTTTTTTGGGGCCCCAAATTTAAAAAAAGCAAAAAAACCCCAAAAAATTTTTCCCCTTACGTTTTTGGGGGGAAAAATTTAAAAAAAAAAAAACAATTTTCCCAAAAGTCCCTGTGTTTTTATTTTAAAAAAAGATAGATAAAAATGTTGTTATATTTGGGGAAAATTTTTTAAAAAATTGCTGCTTCACCTATTTTTGGTAAAAAAAAACAAAAAATAAAGATTTTTACTTTTTTTTTTATTTTGTTCCTTTTTGGGGGGGATTTAAAAAATATTTTTTTAAAAAACCCCCAAAAAAATTTTTTTTTTTGGTGTTAGATTTAACTTTAAAGATAAAATAATGGTTATTTTTCAAGTTTTTCGTCAATAAAATTCATTCATTTTAGTTTGTTTTTTCCCCCGATTTTTGAAAATTTTATAAAGACAAATTTTGAATTTTTGGATTAAAAAAAATCTTTTAATCAAAAAATTGTCATTTTTATTTTTTTGTTTTAATTATTCTATTTTTGATGAACTTTAAAAATAAAAATATTTGACAGCTCAAAAAAAAAAATAATTTTTTAAAAAATATAAAAAATCGAACAATAAATATTTTTTTCAAAAAAAATTTTTTGAAATTGGTCTTTTTTTAATAAACATAAAGCAAAAAATAAAAGTTTAAAAAATATATTTTTTTATAAAAATATCAAGCAAAAACAAAAAAAAATTTTTAAAAAAATTTTTAAAATTTAATTTACCCTTTTAAAAAAAAAAAAAATTTTTGATTTTTTTTTTTATATTTTATTTAATACGCCGAAAAGTAGAAATTTAAAAAAAAAGCTTGTCGATAACTTATTTTTTCTATTTTTTATGACCAAAAATAGGTGGAGACACGATTATAAACAATTACCAAAATGTTTTATACAAAAGCTTATTTATAATAGTTACGCAGGCCCAAAAAAAGTGTTGTCTGCTGGGTGTCGGACAAGGATTTTTTGGCGTATTTTTTTCATCTAAAGTAGAAAATTGGGGGTCAAACTGCAAAATATAGAGAAAAGGCGTAATTTCAGATAGTACCTAACGATTTTTTTTTTTAAAATTTAAAAACGTCGATATCTTAAAAACTATAAAAAAAAAAAAAAATTTTTTTATGACATTAACTATGTATTTTTACAAAACCTTTAAGTTATAAAACCTTTTTTTTTTTAAATGCGTATTTTCAGTTAAAAAGGGGGGTCCACTACCGGTCGGTAAATATTATTAACCTTAACCTATAAAAAATTTTTTTAACAAAACTTTTAAAACATCTCTCTACAACCAAAAATTATTTTCCAGTATAGGGGGTCCCAAAAAAAAGAGTTATATCAAAAATTTTTTTTTTCTTAAATGGAATATATGTTTTTATGTGGCAAATGAAGCCTCTGTGGGTTCTGTATTCAACTTTAAATTTGTATGTTCGTGCGTTTGCCAAGCTATGAATTTTTTTTGAAAGATCGCCAAAAACATTTTTTTTTTAAACTGTTTTTCCCCGCTACTGTTTTTAATTTCCTAAAATTTACATGTAATCTAATGTTGACCTACTTTATCCTAAACTGTCTTACTTTTTGATTTAATTTATCCCGGGGTGTCAAAATACTTATTTAAACATCTCTATTTTCAATTTTAAAAAAAATTTTCCCCTAAATACAACACCCTGTATATTTTTTCCGTTGAATCTTTAAGTGTGCTTTTTGGAAAACATCATGTTTATTATCTTCGCACTATCTTTTGAAATATTGGCTTTTCCGTACTTTTTGTCTAATAAATTTATGTCATTTTTTAAAAGATTAAATAAAATTATTAAAACACAAGAAAAAAAAGGTAACATAAATAAATTTAAAAAACCCAAAATTAATTCATTAAATACTCAAACACTCTCCCTTTTTTGCTGTAAACACATTTGAATCTTCGGTTAAAGATCTATTTACATTTTGTAACTTAAGGGAGTTATTGAATTAAATGCTTCTCTTATTCTTTCTCGCATATTTGCTGCTGTAGTTGGGGGTGTCTTGTAGACCAGTTCTTTAACGTATCTTCTTTTGTTCCAACGGCCTAGAAATTTTTCATCCAGAGTATTTCGTACTCCAGCACTGAAATGAGCAGGTGCCCCATCTAACGGAACCACATCCTTCTTAATAGTTGTAGTGGTATATTTTCTAACAGATTATCAAGATCTTAATTTAAAAATTTTGAAAAATATTTCCAAAAATGTCCATCAAAAAAAGGGGCCCTATTATGTGGTTTCCCTTTTCCTTCCCAAACATTTATACTCCACCTATGTTGTTGGTAAAGTCCTCATAAAATGTGGATTAATATCGGCGTAAAAGTGTAAATTATGCCTGTTTACATGACTTTTTGTGGGAAAGTCGCCTCATCGTTAAATGAACAATGTTAAAAAATCGTCATCGTCTCTAATTCGAGCAAGACCCCCCTTACAGAAATTTACCTATTTTAAAAATCTTTTCTTTCAAGTGCTTGATTCAATTGCACACGATATGGATGAAACTTATTCTTACCAACATTTTTTTTACAGAAGTTTGACCTAAGTTCACAAATCACTTATGTCCCTGTACTTCTTTTGGGGCTTCAACAACAGATGCGCCCGTTAAATTCATTATCGGTTTTCCACCGGCTTGATTCTTTATGCCGTACTTAACTGTTTCAGTCCTGTCAAAAATTTTCCATCCCTTGGAAGATTTGATCTGGATGTCTTCTCCCCGGGGAAAATTTATGTTTCTCGAGATGCCAAGAATTTTAAACATTCTCCCCAAAATATAAATCATTTCAATAGATTCTTGCTGTGTATACTTCATTTCAAAATTCCAAAAAAACTTAATAGTGGGGAAAAACAAAGATGTAACCAAATGTCACAAAATTACCTAAAAAAAATTTCTAAAACGACATCCAACAGTATCAATTGTTTTGATTTCAGAAAACCGCATACGATATTTCCCCTTTTAAAAGTAAATTTGTGCGATATAAAAACATAATGTTTTTTTAAAGAGCACACTTAAACTATTCAACGGGGAAAAAAATATACGGGTGTTGTATTTAAAAATTTAATTAAAATAGAATTGAAAAATAGACACGTTTGAATAAATATTGTGGACATCCTGTATAATAAAATAAAAAAGGAAGATATTTAGGTAAAGGATGTCAACATTAGATTATATGTAAATTTTCAGCAAATTAATAAACAGTGGCGAAGACATAACAGTTTAAAAAAAGTATGTTTTTGACTGATTTTTTTAAAAAAAAAATTCAAGCTTGGCAACGCTGCATTCACCCCTACAAATTTAAAGTTAAATACAGTCCCCAGGGGCTTCATTTAATAAAAAAAAATATTCCATTTAACAAAAATATAATTTTTAATATTACTCCGAAGAACCCTGTATACTAGAAAATAATTTTGGATTGTAGCAAGAAAAAAAAATTTTGTTAAAAATTTTTTTAAAGTTCAGGGTTAAGAAAATTTCCCGGGCCCCTTATGGACCCCCCTATTCAAAAAACTGAATTTTCAAGATTTTTTAAAGGGATATCTCTAGAAAAAAAAATCGTTTTTTTTTGCAAATTTAGAGTAATTGAGGATTCAAAAAAAAAATTAATAAAATAAATTATTTATTACAAAAAATCCAAAAATCACATTAATAAAACAATTTTTTTTTTCTATTTTGGACTGAAATTAGTTGTCAAAATTACATTTTCGTTTATATCTCCTTTATTATTTATCTAATCAAAAATGTTTATATAACTTTTTACATAGACAATTTGAAAAGCTCTCTTTTTTGTTTTATATATTTTTTTTTTCTCTTTAGTTTATACAGGGTTACATTCGCCTCGGTTTTTCTAAAAAATGAAAAAAGTTGGGAAAAAATTTTAAGGTCATATTGGGCCATGAGAAGCATGTTTAAAAATTATTGTGAAAGTACAAGGTGAAAAAAAAAAAAGTACATATCAAAGCTATATTTTCTTATGGAACACCCCATTTTTTTTCTATTTTTAGGTACTATAGACCAAATAAAGGTAAGTTATTGTTATATTTCCTACCCCTAAAACTGCCGTTTCAAAAATTTTTGGAAAATTTAAAAAAAAATATAGACCATAATTTAACAATTTTAACCCTGTAACATATAACAAAACTGCTCGTAATTAAATTTATTCTTAGCAAAGGTTTAAAAGTTAACTATCACATAAAAGTTTTACTTTAATATTATACAGAGTGTTGAAAAAAATTGCCTTTAAAGTTTGGACACACATTTTATTAAATAACTTCCTTAAGTTAAATGGAACACCCTGTATCAAATAGGCCAAACTTAATTTTTATAACAACGGATTATTTAACAGACATAACTTTTACTACTACAGTGACGATAATCCAAATATTTTTAAAACCCTTGATCACCAGCACAGATGGTCTGTTAACGTGTGGGGTGGAAAAATTTGGGAAACCCGATGTTTTATTTTACCATAAAGTCTGATACATTTGCTAAGGAAAAAAGGGAATTTACCATATTTCGTCCAACAATTAGGACATGTGTGCCTTCTATATTTTCGATACTCTTTTTTTAAAAAGCTTTAATATTTTAGAAATGACAAAAAATTAGTTATTACTTTTGCCTTTTTTCATTTTACTTGAAATATATCTTATTTTCAAAAATTTAAACTTGTGCTTTTAGCGAATCTACGTGATCCTTAATAAAAAGGTTTTTAATTACGATACAGGGTTTTCCCTTTTTTTAAGATAAATGATAAGTCAAATATTAAAACGCCTTTTGAAAAAAAAGCAGAAGAGATAGGTATGGGAAAACCCCAAAATAGGTTTTTTAAAGGGAATTTAGTTCCGCGTCAAAATAGGCCACCAAATCCCCGGGGTTTCCCCTTTAACTTAAGAAAGTTATTTAATAAAATGTGTGCCCCAAAATTTGAGGCAATTTTTTTCAACACTCTGTATAATTTAAAAATAAAACTTTTATGCGATAGTTAACTTAAACCTTGTGCTAACAATAAATTTAATTCAGCAGCTCGTTATATGTTACAGGGTGTAAATTTTTTAATTATGGTCTGTATTTTTTAATTTCTCTAAATTTCTCGAAACGGTCAGTTTTAGGTAATAATATAAAATAATTTTCCTTTATTTGGTCTATATATCAAAAAAAAAAAAAAATAGGGGGGGTTTCCCCTAAGAAAAAATATATTTTATATGTATTTTCCTTTTGGGTCACCCTGTACACAAAATAATTTTTTAAAATGCTCCTCATGGACCCACATATGATCGTGCTAAAATTTTCCCAACTCTTTTTTTTTCTCGTAGAAAAACCGGGCGAATGTGGTGGGCCCCGTATAGTCGTAGTCCAAACATTCCGTGGGAGAGCAGGTTTCTGCCGGTTTATTCCTGTCGATTTTTTTTGGGTTTTTTTTAATTTTTTGCTGTTCTCAATTTTGACTTCAAATTTGTTCAGCAAAACAAAAATACCCAGAAATCCTCGTCCGACACCCCACTGCCACTATTATTTTGTGGACTTGTGTTATAATAATCTACTAATCTACTAATCTAGAATCAAACTATGTTGACTTTCTAGTTGTTATTAACATTTAACGTCAATTTCATCTTACATAATAATTTGTAAAATACTTCCCCATATAGTATAAGGAATCAGAAATCTTTCATACCTGTTTGGAGTGGGGGTTTACTTTCACCTGATTTTGCGACTGTCTCTCGTACTCCCACATATTTAATATTTCTTCCAGCCGCTGTTTCTCCGCCTTTTCCAGTTCCTGTTCCTTGATTCTATCTCTCTGCGCCCAAAAGTAAAATCTACATCGAAGCCGCAAATCTTTTTACCCATTTAATAGCAATAAAATTTTACCACTGCACAAGTAAAAAAACAGTTGTATAATTTTTTTTCTAAATAAAGAACTAAAACAGGAACACACCACGACATATGAAAGTGTAAAAACTATTTAGTTTAAAAAAATAAAACATTTGTCAATAATGTAAGAGATAAGATAACCAGCTGACTTGTGATTTTTGGTAAACAAATTATTACAGTACATATATGTATGACTCTTATTTTTTGGGTTTAAAATTTAAAATAAATATTATCATTTTTACGGCTTTTTTATCAAGGCTTTTTTCGTAACGTAAATAAAATTTTGAAATAGAAAGTCCAGAAAAATATTTTAATTGTTGATAAAATAAAAATAGAATTGTTTTCATTGATGACACCTGAAGTAGGGTTATAATAAGTTATAATATTTAATTAGTCAGATTCTATATATACCTCGATGTTTACCATTTGAAATAAAACGCGAACTTAACTTGTGGATAAATTTATTTCAGGTTTAACTCTAGTACCAAAATGAGAGTTTTCCACATAATCAAAATTTGACCTATTTTTTTTAATATGTATTGTTAAATTAATTATAAAAAAGGTTGAAGAAAAATACCTACAGAACAGTAACAGCAGAATTAAATTAGTTCTGTTGTTACTAAAAATAAATATAAAATCCATTTCATTGAAACGTACCCAAACGTAAAAACGAACGAATAAATAAGGTATATATATATATATATATATATATATATATATATATATATATATATATATATATATATATATATATATATATATATATATATATATAAAAAACAGTATGCCCCGGAAAAGATGTTGAAGAGGAAAAACTTTTTTATTTTTGATTTCATCGAAAAAAGCTACTCTTGATAAAAAATGTTGCTACTTCTTAGAGTAAGATTGGGATAGAAACATTTAGAGGTCGAACGCTGTAAGAAAACAACACCGATACGTCACGGTCTCATACGGCAAACTGATATCAAACCGTGACGTATCGGTGTTGTTCTAACTGCGTTCGATCTTTAACATATTTTATACACGGTGTTCAGAAAATTGAAAAAACTTAAAGTGGTACAAGAGTAAAGTGCATTTATTTGCAAAGGAAATAAGTTACAAGAAAAGTTGTTCAAACGTAAAGGTAGTCTCTAATACTAATTTTCGAAAAAATCGACACGCTTTTATATATAATTAAATATATATATATATATATATATATATATATATATATATATATATATATATATATATATATATATATATATATATATATATATATATATATATATATATATATATATATATATATATATATATATATATATATATATATATATATATATATATATATATATATATATATATATATATATATATATTTTTTTTTTTGTCGCAATTCTGAATCGAAAATGAAGAATACTTTTTTTTGAAATTCGCCTTCGTTTCCGGATATTTTACTTAAAACTTTTACCGACAATTAATTAAAAATAAAATAAAGAGCCTTCTTAATCTAGTAAGCGCATTAATACCAGATGCCATATGTAAAATTTAAATTAGACAGTTGTCAACAGTTAAATGCATTTGAATCTGTTTTGTAAAAGCTACGAAGATGGAGTTTACCAACGAAGAATATCTGATATCATTTATATCTACGTTTATGTGAGGAAATGGTCTAGCAGCTTGTCGTGAGTATCAGCGAGGTTTCCAAACAGAAGGCAACCTTCTAGACGCGTTTTTTTTGACTCCTTTCAAAGACGCGAATGTGGAATTGTTGCGTCCTAAAAGCGGCCGTAATAGAAGTCATACAGTACAACAAGAGGAAGCTGTAATTGATTCGGGTTTTTGATCACCAGAAATTAGTACTCGACGAATTGCAACCTATCCAACACTCAGAGTTTCGCTTTGGGGAACTTTAAATCAGGAAGTTCTCCCTCCCTTTCCATCGGCAAAACGTGCACAATTTGCAACCAGGTGACACAGAACAACGTCTTTTTTTTGTCAGTGGTTATTAGAACAACACAATGTAAATCCGGATTTATTCGAGACCTTGTGGTCGGACAATCAATTTTCACCAGAGATGGTATTAATAATTTCCGCAACAACCACATTTGGTCACTAGAAAATCCCCCGCAATAAGAGTTCGCAATTTTCAGGAAAGATTTTGCATCAACACCTTTGGGGTGGCATTTTTAACGGAAGATTGTTACCTCTCCAAGTTCTACCCCACGATTGAATGCTAATTTATACTTGGAACTTTTTTGGGAAAAACAAGTTGAAAATACTTTTGCTGGATGAATTTTTTCCCCTCAACCTACAGAACAGAATGTGGTATCAACACGGAAGTTTCACCCACGTTGGAAGAAATGTTGTTAGGTGGTTGAATAATAATTTTAATCAAAGATGGATAGGCGAAATGGTCTGTTCGTTGGCCCGAAAGGGCTCTGACCTCAACCCCCTTTCTTTTTTTCTCTGGGGCCATTTGAAACAGATGGTTTATGCTGTACAAAAAAATTTCGGTTGAACAATTGCAGGAAAGAATTAATAATGCTGTACAACATATTCAAGTTACAACAAATTTTGCAGATTACAAATTTATTAATAAACAGATGTCATGTTCATGTGAGAATAGGGGAATTTTTTTAACACTTTTATAATTTTGTTTTACATTTCTTTGTTTTTTTTATTTGGAAAATAATAAAAGTTATTTGTTTTATGTACCAAATGTTTTTTTAATAATAATTTAATATCTAAAATTTTTTAATTTTTACTAGTATTTACCAACACTTATTTTCACATACGACGTATAGTTTTAATACGAGACTAATTATTGTATTACTAATTAAATATTTCATTTTATACAAATATCTTATAAACAAAGGCGAATTTCAAAAAAAAGATTCTTAATTTTCGTTTCAAAATTAAAAAAAGATACAGATCCCATTTTTCCCCTCACTTATGAAACACCCCGTATATATATATATATATATATATATATATATATATATATATATATATTATATATATATAAATATATATATATTTTTTATATGGGAGGTAACGAAAAATTACATTGCATGTGCCAATAAAGGACCCCTAAATAAGAAAAAAGACCCCATGAACACGGGTCCGCAAGGCCTTCGTTTAAAAGATACGGGGTTTGATTTTTTTTTTAATTTATTTGCAAAAACAATGATAAATCAACAATTACATTTTAATGGTATGCAAAAAAATATGATTAATTAAAACAAAAATCAATTTTTTTAGAAGATGTTAAAATTGTTGCCCTTGTACTTCAATACATTTTTATTCTCCTTCTTAATGATTGACGGCATCTTTGAAATATTCCTGGGTTATTCCCCGAAATCTATCTGCCGATTCCATAATTCTTATCCATAATTGTTCTTCATTATGTATTTCTACTGCATAAACTTCTTTTTTCATAAATCCCCAAAGTGAAAAATCGATGGGATTAGATCGGGACTACAGCGGGCCCAAAACCAGCCCCCTCGACCAATCCACGTATTTCCAAATCTCATGTCCAAATTTTCCCCTTGCCACTCGAGAAAAGTGAGCTGGCGCCCCATCATGCATGTAATACATTCTTCCAATATCAATGGGACATCCTCTAACAATGTGTTTAAATCATTCCCCGAAATTTCATACAGTACACCTGCCCAATCGATTGGGCAATCGAAATGGGCCAATTAAGTAATTTCGATTATACCTGCCCACACATTAATAGAAAACCCTTGGTGACTTCGAATTACAGTTTGATGAGGATTTTCATCATTAATAGTGCATGTTATGTAGGTTCAGAATACCATCACGACTAAAACCAGCTTCGTCGGAAAACAAAATTGATGAAATAATGTTTTGTCTTTGGTTTTGCAACCATTTGCAAAATTGTACACGAGGAAAAAGTCATGTTCCAATAGTGAATGAATTTTCTGGAAATGATATGGGCGAAGGGTTGTTCTTTGAAAATTTGCCCTAACTGTTCACGGTTGGTTTCGCACCCCTGAACATGTTTTCCTGGTGCTTGTTCTCGGTTATTTTCACCATTCGTAAAACAGTTTCTTCCGTTCGCAGTGCGACGAGTTCGGGAAACCCCACTACCCAATTTTGGTTTCTAAAACATTCATCTTCCCCCAAACGCCTATGCACATTAATAAATGTTCGAACATTGGGAACTTGCCTTAAAAGATATCTTTCTCGATAGATACACATAATCATGTCCCTGTATTCTTCAAAAGTGAAGTGAACCATTTTTGAAAGAAATTTTTGAATAATCAGTGAAAAACCCAATAAAAAACTTAATCAAAAACACAAAATATCTCTAACAATTATTACATTAGTTTGATAAGTGTCATTATGAAAATTATTCAATATGTTATTTATTGGTTTGCAAAGGTTACTTTGGCGCTTTTTGAATAATTTGCGTGCATTTGTACTGGAACCATTGCTTCTACCGACTTGAACAAGGTATACCTTTCTTAAGTATAAAAGAAGGGTAACAAATTTTTTTAGTCAAACGACATACATGTATAAAAAAAGTTGACCGATTCAATAGGGATATTCAAAAAAACCCAAAAAAAATTAAAATTCAACACCCCGTATCTTTTAAACGAAAGGCCCTTTCGGACCCGTGTTCTGGGAACTTTTTTTTTTATTTTAGTGTCCTTTATTGTGTGGCACTATCGTATGCTTTTTTTTCACCCTGTATATATGTCGCAGCCAACTAGCTTAATTAGCCGTTTAATCAACAGCCACCTCTTTACTAAACAGCGCCGTTCAATCTCCTGAATGATATTCAGCCATTTGATCAAAAACCCCTAGGCGAATGATTTGGATCGATGACGTTTTATCATTCCTAGCCCGTTCATTTTTAATTTAGTTCCACTTTCTGCACCATCTCCGAAACTCTTCAAATTGTCATTATGGCGTCGACAAACAACAAATTTGATGGAGTTTTTCCCCAGTTTAATGAAACATAGTACAATGGAGGAGTGTAGTGACAACAAAATTTAATTTAGCCTTGAGTGACTCGAGCAATTTGATTTTTAAACAAAATTTTTTAAAGAAAACTTTTTGAAAAACTAACCCCAACCCAAAATGATCTCAGATTTCCCAAAAAACAGTAATATTTACATTTTAATATATTTAATAAAGAACTTTCATCAGGTGTTTCATGTTTTTTTTTTTCTGTCACATGGTCCCTATGTATAATTGGGAGGATTGGCCTAAGCATTAGCCAACCAGTTTATTAAATGTTGTAACAAACTTGGCTAAATATCATTCAGGTCGCTATTAAAGGCGTTTTAGTAAAGAGGGTAGGCTGTTGTTAAAAGGCTAATTAAGCTAGTTGGCTGCGAATTTTTATCTTATATTATATATATATATATATATATATATATATATATATATATATTATATTTTTATATATATATATTAAAATATATATATATATATATATATATATATATATATATATATATATATATATATATATATATATATTTATATTAAATTTTATATATATATATATATATATATATATATATATATATATATATATATATATATATATATATATATATATATATATATATATATATATATATATATATATATATATATATATATATATATATATATATATATATATATATATATATATATATATATATATATATATATATATATATATATATATATATATATATATATATATATATATATATATATAGTACGCATGTGTCACATATGCGTACCTTTCAGTTCAGCCATCCCCTTCTACCTTCAGTAATTAATTGTAAAGCAGACTTGCTGCATGTGGTTCCAACCAATGAACCGGACAACAAAATGTCGGTCAACTTTTGTTGATCAATCATAAAAAATAACATGTGTTGTATTTATAAATTATACTCGATAAATGGGGAATTTTGATAATTTCTATAAGATTGCTTCACAATTAACTCACTTTGCACGTAAGTTATAGAATTTTTTTATATCTGTTTTTTTTTTAAAATCACTGTTTTTTGCTTATAAAAGAAAATATTTTTTGTATCTTAACAAACTGTCTCTGTATTGTAGCCTTGAAAAAGGAATAAAGTTTTCCGAAAGCTCGGCGTAGTAGAAAAGAGTTTTTCTTAAGCCCACCTGATCGATACCCCAATATTGGATTTTGCTGTATATATATATATATATATATATATATATATATATATATATATATATATATATATATATATATATATATATATATATATATATATATATATATATATATTTTACCTGGTTTCTTCGTATTTCGGCTTCATGTTTTCTAGAGGCTAAACTTTCCATATCTTCCACGAAACTCGCTGGTAATTCTCCCATAGAACCGCTCCTCCTGTGCTCAATTTTTATGTTATTCGATACGGGATTTGGCGTAACACTTCTACAAAAATTCAAATAATAACAAAAAAATCATTCCCTGCTAGAATTTTTTTAACTTTATAATTAATGGCGTTTTGGTTGCCTGGACATCATCAGTACCCTTTGAGAGTAAGCAAAAACTTTACATCCTGTATAAGAAACTTACCTATAATAATGTGTAGGATTCCTATTAAAACTAGGACTGGGCGTATTCACCCTACTGACATTGACATTCTTGGTTGCAGTTTTGTTGTTCAGATCGTTGTGGTCGAAATTAACGTTAGGATTTTTCGGAATACAGCCGTTTTCGTATATTATAACTCGATTATTTATATTTTTCGTTTCGTTCAACGTTACGTTTACGTATTGGGGTTGCTTCGTTCTGGTGAAAATTGTCTGGCCTGAAAATAAACGAAAAACAATTTTAAGTAAATACTAATAATAATACAAAGCAGAATTATTCCAAAATGTTCACACCCAAACTTTTTAACCAATCAAAACGTTTTTTTTTGGTAGGTCACCATGGAAATGAATATATTTTATTGAATTTTTTTCTTTACGATGGGAAACCAACCGCGAATTACAGTAGATATTTTTTGACACAATGACAGATTATTATTATTATTATTATTTATTTATTTAAAATTATAAAATAATAAAATAAAGATGCGGCAAGCTAGAGCCTATATATATATATATATATATATATATATATATATATATATATATATATATATATATATATATATATATATATATATATATATATATATATATATATATATATATATATATATATATATATATATATATATATATATATATATACACAGGGTGCCACAGATTCGAGTGCATGCATGGGGATTTCGAAAACCGTAAGAGATACGGAGTCGGTTAAATTATGGCAAAGTTGCGCATTTAGGTGCCTAACAACGTGCCGTTTAGAAAGTTGTAAAATTCCGAGTACTTCCGGAGATATTCGGAAAAAACCGAAATTTGCCAATTTTGTTTTTATTTTTTTCTGACGTTATTTAAAGAGATAGGGAAAAACAAAAAACACGTTCTCATGGACACTTTTTAAGCTCAAGAAAACAGCGTTAAGAGATTTTCCGTACGACGTTTCGTTTTCGTTAAACCATCATCAAATTTATTTTTTTAAATACGGCGCTCAATTGTTTTGAAATGAAAGCACTGTATATATATATAAAATATATATATATATATATATATATATATATATATATATATATATATATATATATATATATATATATAAAATTAAATAAAATTAAAAAATTCTTAGCTTAAGGGTGGAATTTATAGCTTATTAAAAACGAAAATTGTTGTAAACATTTTAGAATAAGCAAATATAACCATTTCCAACTGATATCTTACTGTAGTGTCCAAAAAACTATGTTATTTTGGGTATTTTTTTTAAACTACAACAATAGTCACAATTTTTGCTTAACTTATAACTTTATTAGGATAAAAGAGGATACTCTGAAGTTTCTAAAACACTTTTTAACTTATAATTAATTTTAAAAATTAATGGGCCTTAAGATGTTGAGTAAAATAATTATTTTTTCTTCCAAAATTTTATTTTTTTAATAAGCTAGAAATGCCGACCCCAAGCTAAGAAAAAAGGACCTTTCTTAAATTTCACTCCACCCTTAGAGTTTTATTTTGTTTACCTGGTACTTTGGTTTGTTGTTTATCGTTCGTATTTAATTCTACATAATTGACAGCACTCTGCGGTAAACTTTTCCTAAGACTAAGACTATCGATGTCTTTTCCCAAGACATCTTTTACTGGCACATTTACGGTGGGAACATTCGAGGTAAACACTTTCGGCGAATAAGATTTTTTTAGGTTTTGCGCCGCCAGGTATTCGAACTTGGAGACTTTAGTCATTATACTGGATGGAGGCTCATCACCTATAACAAAAAAAAATCATTTGGAGAAATAAAATTAGAACATAACAGAAATAAATTAATATTCTCTCCGAACACCCGCAAATGGGTTTACAAAAAAATGAACCAAAAAGGGAAATATTTATTTAGAAAATGCGATTCACAATGAAAAAAATTAATTTTGTTGAACAGTGTGTCCCAAACTCGAGCTTTATCATTGGGATCTCGAAAATCTGAAGAGATATGAGTTCGGTTCAATAAAGGCAAAGTTGCACAATTTGATGCTAATCAAAATACCACTTTAAAACTTTAAAAATTTCGAATACTTCCGAAGACTTTTGGATAAAACCGAATATTCGCGATTTCGTTTTTATTTTTATATGCATTTAATTGACTAGATACAACAAAATAAATTTCATATCCTTATTGCTACTTTTTCTGTTCCACAAGGCAGTATTATTAGATTTACACACCGATGTTTTGGTCTTTGAGCTGCCATCTCCAACTTTGTTATTTTAAATACATTTTAAATATATCTGTCGTCATCATTGGCCAAGCGGGATCCAACATGGAAGTTCTGTTTACCTTCTACGGCTTCTACGGTCACAAACCGTGGTTTTCTAAATCCTGTGACAAAGCCAGACTTTTAAAACTTCAAGCCCACAAAAAGTTTCTTCAAAACCCCAGTCCCGAAAATCGATAGGCTAGCATCGAAGCAAGAAATCAGTATAATCAGACCATCTCAGAAGCCAAAGACCGTTTTAACAATCGAATAAAAGATAAAGTTCTCTCTTGCTCAAATGGCAGTAAAGCTTTTTGGTTCTTTGCCAAAAATATTAGTCAGAACTTCTGCACAAATTCTTTTCCACCGCTAATCTCTGAAGATGGAATTGTCCCTACCTCCAAACAATTTGCTGCCAATTCTACGCTTGATCCTCCTATTAATCTTCCTCTTCCAACAGTTGTACCTGTTTCTCATAAAATGTCCGATATAATTTTTAAAGTCAAACAGATCAAGCGTGTTCTTTCTTCTCTTAATACTAAAAAATCGTCTGGGCTGGATGGACAACCAGCAATCGTTTTAAAAAAATGTGCTCCCGAGCTTGCACCCATCTTAACTCGCCTCTTTCGAATCTCTTACGACACGGGCATTTTCCCGGAGAGTTGGAAAGCTGCACGTGTGCAACCTGTCCCCAAAAAAGGATCCAAAAGTCTCCCTTCTAACTATAGACCTATATCTCTTCTTTCAGTTGTTTGCAAAGTAATGGAAAAATTCATTAATTCCCAAATCTTAAAGTATCTGGAAAAACATAAAATCTTACATGATAGACAATATGGATTCCGTCACAGTAGATCCACAACTGATCTTCTTTCCTTTGTCTCACACAACTGGAACAAGTCCCTTGAGTTTCTTGGTGAATCCCAGATCGTTGCTCTTGACATATCCAAAGCTTTCGATCAGGTCTGGCATGATGGGCTTCTTAACAAACTTCCTTCTTACGGTCTTCCACCTAAGCTTTGCTCTTGGCTTTCCAGTTTCCTTTCTAATCGACGTATATCAGTTAGTGTAGATGGTCATTCCTCCAGCTTCTACCAAATTAATGCTGGGGTGCCCCAGGGCTCAGTGCTGGCACCCACGCTGTTTCTTCTACACATTAACGATCTTCTCTCTTTTACAATCAATCCCATTCATAGTTTTGCTGACGATAGTACCCTCCACTCTAGTATTCAATTTCTTAAGCCACCGTGTAATTCTGATTTTGAAAACAAGCGCAGGTCAATGCAGATATCTCTTTCACAAGACCTCAAACTTATCTTGGATTGGGGCGCCAAAAATTGTGTTCAGTTTAATGCCTCAAAAACACAGTCATGTTCGCTGTCGCGAAAAAAGTCTGCGAATGGTCATCCCTTACATATGAGCGGCCAAGTTATGCAGAACAAAGAGTCGTTTAATCTAGTCGGCGTTACTTTTGAGAATAACCTCAACTGGCACAAACACATTTCATCCATAGCTTCGGCAGCTTCAAAAAATATTGGATTCCTCTTTCGAGCCAGAAAACATTTCTCTTCTACCATCTGTATACCCTGTATGTATCCCAAATCAGACCCTCTTTAGAATATTGTTCTCATGTCTGGGGAATGACGTCCCCTACAACACTTAGCATTCTGGACTCCATTCAAAAAAGAGCTGTTCGTCTTATTAATGATCCAACGCTCACAGAAAGGCTTCCTCTTCTTGCCCATCGTCGAGCTGTAGGGGATCTGTCGCTCTTCTATAGGTATTTTCACGGCTTCTGCTCAGAGGAATTGGCCAGTATTATTCCTTCTTTGACAGCTCCCAACAGAGCAACACGTAGTGCAACTTTTATGCATGCTTTTACAGTTCAGTTAGAGAGGCCCCGAACTTCCCGCTTTCTTCGTTCCTTTATTCCTAGAGTGTCAAGACTATGGAACCTGCTGCCCGCAGAAGTTTTTCCTTCTCCTCCCAATCTCCAAAAATTTAAGTCCCGTGTGAACAAACTCCCTCTCACCTCACTGAAGACACCCACCCACGGTACGTTAGTACTTAGGCATCAGCCTTCGTGGACTGTCCCAAGATAAAAAAAAAAAAACGGCTTACTAGACCTAAAGAAGGGTACTCCATCTCATAAAAATGAAAATTTAAAGTCGAATTGCTACAAAACTGCTAATTTAAACATAGACATATTATACATTTTTGAGAAGGTGAAAACGCAAAGATTTAATATTTTTAATAAAATTCAGGGTGTTCCATTAAAAAAAAAATATTTTCGATTTTTCCATTTTTCGATCGTTAGTTGTTTTTCTAAATGTATAAACCACTTTTTAGTATTCCTGTACAGGGTGGATAAAAAATACAAAAATGTTATTTTACCTAAGAGTAACCACATTAATGAATATACTTAATGTTTGTTTTCTGTATTTTTAGTTAATTAATTATAATCATTTATTGATAGAAAGTCATGCAGTAATAAATGTTATTAATGAAGTATTTTGTGTACGTTAATCATACTCATAACTAAACTATCTCCGAAAATAGCTATTTATCAATTAATAAATATCTTACTTCCACTATCCGAAAAAGACTCCCTGGGGCTTTTTCTCGGAGCTACGGGAGGCTTTTTGTTAAATTTTGCTTGATAGTTAACATCGGCCGGCTCGAAAGTGATTGGTGCCATTGAGATTCTCGGATTTGGTAGGACTGATTTCATAAGTTTCGCCTCTGCCGGGTGGTTGAATCGCATATAGTTGGAACGGCCTATTGTCAGCATAACACCTAAAAATACCGATATACAGTGTGCTTTTGGAAAATGGGACCCTTTTGGTCCGGGTCTCGGGGTGTACGAGCTACCCTGTCCAGCCCTATTGACCCCTATAAACTTGCAGATCGCCTTCAACAAAAAAGAAGAAAACCCCCTCAAAAATATATAACATTAAAAAAAAAACAGCTTTACAGATAGAGAAAGATTTACACTTACACCCCATAACAGTAAAACTCCACACTTTTATGGAGTACCAAAAATACACAAACCTGATATACCATTACGTCCTATAGTTAGTTGCATAAACTCACCTACACACCCATTAGCAAAATTTTTACTTACTATTTTAGATCCTTTAGTAAACAATACTGACATTAAAAATTCCCAACATTTTCTAGAAAAATTAAGACACATTGACAGACCCAAATAACACCTTGGTAAGTTTTGATGTTGTAAGTTTATTCACAAATGTTCCTGTCCATAAAACATTAAATATTGTTAGAAATAAATTAGAAAATGATGTCCAACTTGGCGAAAGGACCAAACTAAACATAAACTCTATTCTTAAATTATTGACTTTTTGCGTAAAAACAACATATTATGTATTTCCAATATAACACTGACATTTACAAACTTCTGGCATGGCCATGGGTTCACCTTTATTACCATTATTAAGTAATATTTTTATGGAAAATTTTGAATCCTATTTTGTTCAAAATCATTATTATAAACCTTTAGTTTGGTGGAGATATATAGATGACATTTTTTCTATTTATCAACATTACGAAAATTGTTTAAATAATTTTTAACACACATTAATACACAAGAACCCACTATTCATTTTACTTTAGAAAAAGAACAAAACTCACAACTTCCTTTTCTCGACAATGTGATAAAAAAAGATAAATAATTTTGAAACCAAAATTTACAGAAAACCTACACGTACAAACAGATACTTAAATTTTAACTTTAATCACCAAATAATGGTTAAAAAAGGAGTTGTAAAAAGTCTTTCTGATAGAATTAAAATAATTTGTTCTGATCAAAACAAAGAAAATGAAAAAGATTTTTTAAAAGATATTTTAGTTTAAAATAATTATCCTCTTGATTTTATAAACAATGCTTTTTAAAATTGAACAACCAAATTTAAGACAAAATCAAAATAGACCTATTACAAATCTATTTTTACCATATATTCCGGGCTTATCAAATAAAATTCAACGAATAGGTAATAAATTTAATATTCGCACTATCTTTAAAACACAAAACACCATTAGATCCCAAGTAACAAAAACAAAACCATACAATATAAACGAAAACACAAAAAATGTTATTTATAAGATCCCTTGTGAATGTAATAAATTTTATATAGGTGAAACTTTCAAATCATTAGCCAAACGCATAAAGAACATAGAACAAATATTAGAAACACAGATTTCTACAAATCGAAAATCTGTCAACACGCATTTGATAATACCCACATAATAAACTGGAATGCTTCTAGCATTTTAGCAAAGGAAACTTGTTTAAAAAACGTGAAATAAGGAAAAGTGCATTTATTTTATTAAATAAAGACAGATGTGTAGCATCAATATCTGGTAATTTAAATAATACATGGTTACCTATGCTTGATGCTGAAGTAAATTTAGGTAAACTTAAAATCAATTAACACACCATACCACCCACCTTTCTGGTCTTTTTGAATAGTATACATACACCAGTCAAATAACCTAGTGTCATTTATGACAAAACGTCATTAAAAAGGAAAAAGCCATTAGACCAAAAATTTCTTAAAATTTAGTTTAATTTTTTTTTTAGTTTCTGTCTTGACAACGGTGGCCGACTTGCCACCGAAACGTAGACTAGTATTTGTGATTTTTTGGGTTTTTTGTGGGGTTTTCTTCTTTTTTGTTGCAGGCGATCTGCAAGTTCATATTGGTCAATAGGGCGGGACAGGGTCAACTCGTATACCCCGAGACCCGAACCAAAAGGGTCCCATTTTTCAAAAAGTAGTAAGGCGAGTATCCCAAATAAATCAAACTTAAATATTTATATTGGAATTCCACTTATTATAGAAAGAGGATGTTTTAGGCGTTTAAAGTCTATTAAAGTCCAGTAAAAACGAGAGGTCTGAACTGAATATTTTAAAAACATCAATATTCCTTACCTTGTGACAATCTGGTAGGTCCTATCACCTTAACTCCATCTATAGATAAGTTTTCAGATAAGGGATAGATAGTCACTACCCCTTCACTGTTTTCTATGTGGCAATGCAACGGTAAAACACCCGTGCCCTGAACTGGAATGTTTACTCCTGGACCACTGCCTAGAGTTACTCTACCTGAAAAAATATCAGCTCTATTTAATAAAGGAATTTTTGAAATCAAGATCAGCGAAAATAATTTTATTTCTTATACAGACACATAACAATAAATTATATGATCCTAATTACATATTTTTTTAATGACAATTCGAGATGGTCACCACGATCACCTGATTTAACGCCAACAGACTTTTCTATCAATAATTAAAATTGGCATTAATTATTCAAATGAAAAATTATACTTCTAAATTTTATTTTTTCATTAATAAACAAGTATTCTGCTTCGCACAATGTAAAGTTATTACTAATGTTTACGGTTTGATGAATAAAAAATAAATTTTTAAACTCGCTGAACACTATCTGTTTAAAACAAAGCTTTTCAGCTCTGTATTCCGTGAAAATAGAAACACAACTCCAGTCAGACGCATCTCCGGCGTCAGAGTTATCGGTAGTCTTTGTGGGATTCTACCTGTCGTTTAAAATTATTACAAAAGCTTCTCTAGTTTCGCTTTCATGTCAAATACCTTGTCTATATTGTCGGATAGTAAAAATCTTTTAAATTAATCAAATTAATGACGTATATTTCGTATACGTAGGTACCTTCTTTCGAAGGAAAGATAAATAGGGAGAAAAAATATTTTCAATAAATTAAGTTGTTTCAGTTTTTTAAAATTTAAATCTTTAGAAATAATATGCTATTTTAAGAATATCAAAAAAGCAGCATATTTGATCCTCATTTAAATCTCATAAAAGATGTCGCACTCGCGACAGTCGTATAGTTAAATTTTTTCGGATATGCAGTTTTCCGACATTTTTTTGCATCCTTAACTGATAAACTTTTGCAGAGAGAAACAATACTTTACCAAAAAAAGTTATGTGTTTTCTTATTTCAACTGTTACTTGTCACTTTAATGACAAATTCTCAAGTTTAAAATTTCGCATTGTCAAAAAAAAATTATCTGCATGTATCAAAAGTAAAAATGCCGAAAAAAATAAGAAATAAGCGACTAAACGAGCAAAGCCAGCTCATTATTTTAAATTGATTGGCTTTTTTTGAGCTAGAAAAGCAACAAGAAGCTGCAGGAATTGCCTTGAACTTTCAAAATGTGGTAAAAAGGACAGCTGCCGCAACGAAAGTGAGTGCAAGAGCAATATTTAATTTAAAAAATATGAACTAAAATCCGACAAAAGTTTTAAAGAAGTATCATCAACAAGAAATAAAGAGCATATCAAAATTACTGACTACTTAAAAAGCAAGATCCGGGATACCATTTATCGCATGTATGCACTTAAAGAGCATATTACCATAAAATCTCTCCATCAAAAATTAAATAATGAAATGAGCAATCATTTTAACTTCTTCATTGATTTTTTGCAAAAATGGGTAAAAGAAATTGGCTTTCAGTGGAAGAAAAGTAACAACCAAAAGTATCTCATGGATTTACCAGATGTTTTTAATAAAAGAATTAAATTTTTGAGTGAATACACAAAAAATATGACTCTACTTTAAAACGGTCTTAGTCCAGTATTTCTTGATGAAACATAGATATTCAGTAAAGGATCTTTTAGAAATACCTGGCAGAATGATACCAAAGCCACAAGCTCTTCAAAAAGCAGTGAATGTGAATAAAAGTTGATTTTATTCAAAAAGAAACCTTTACACTTGCGCCCTAACATTTTTTCTGTTTTTATTAATGTGCTAGGGTTGGATTTGAAAATGGCCTTGGGATTTGAATTTGTGTTGGGATGAAGTGAATATATGTTTCTAATTATACTAGACATCTAAATTAATACTATAAAAACATTTTTTTCCCTTTTGCGCCGGTGTTAAAACCGTTAATATTTTTAGGTTATAGACATATCGTCGTCAACGCCGGCAATAAAAACGGATTTATCAAAGGAGCTAGTTTGGTACAAAGAGTGGCGACTACCATGATAGCATGAACCGCCAAAATTTCAAAAAATGGTTTAAATATCAACTTGTGTCATTTATGTTAACTTGTTCCAAATTTGCTGCCCAAATCATTAATTATCATGGACAACGCTAGCTACCACTCCGGGCTGGTAGAAGACATACCCCGCAAATCTCGGACCAAAAAAAGATTAATTCTGTGGCTTTCCGAAGAAAATATTGCCTTTCCTAAGATAGCTATGAAAGACCAACTCTGGGATTTGGTAGCAAAAACCGTTTAGAAAAGAAATATTTCCTTGACGAATATGTGAAACCTTTTGGTCATAAAGGTCTTCCCTCCCCCCCGTACCATTGTCAATATAATCCAATCGAAATGGTTTGGTCAGAATGCAAAAGAAAATATGACCAATATATTTCTGCCTTTAAAGGAACCCCCTTCTGAAGTGTTGGCAACGTGGGAAAGGGTAC
>JAHBCN010012349.1:0-27058 GCA_019359885.1 Listronotus oregonensis
TTTATTACAAATAACATATTTTTCGCTTATTAAATGGAATAATTTATTAAGAAACTAATTTAATTTTTTTTTCCAAGCTAGAAATTATTTAATATCCATTTCCATCCTATAATTAAATTTTAAAAAGGAAAACAACTTGCACCTTAACATCTTGAAATAGAAGTTGACACAGTGAAAAATTTTAAAAAAGGGTTAAAATTTGCAAAAAAAAAATCAATTTCTAGAACATTTTTTTTTGTGCATGTTATGATATAATAAAAAAAAAATTGACATGTAATCCCAAAAATATTTCCAAAAAAAATAAAAAAATTATATAAATTTATCAACCAAAAAAAAAGTATACCTCAAAAATATAAATACGGTTTTCATTGCCATCTACCTCTGAAAAACCGCGACACTGATCTTGAAAACTGGTATCATAAAGAGTTTACCAAGTACGTCAATCGAATAGCACTTACGTATTCCAATGCATTTAAAACCCCCTCCATTTTTCAACTTTAGGCGCTTGATTTTAAAAACCACTCGGTCTAATTTGGGGGGTTCTTAATTAGAAATTTGCCCTTTGGAGTCTTTATTTTTTTTTTTATTAAAAAAACATTGTTTTCAATAATATACGAGCTTTTAGTGAAAAAAGACTTTTTTTCTTCGTCCGAATTTGGTCGTTTACCTGTGATTGTTTGGTGACATAAAAGTGCCCTTGTTGGACATTGTTAACTACAAGAAAAGGGGGACACAATAACCCCAAAGATAGGAAACCCCTGGAAGGGTAAGTCTTGTTGGGTTTTTTTTTTTTTAACTATGGTAATACGGTGTTTTTTTTTTTAGAAAAAAAAAAAAAAATGTAAATAAAATTTCCTGTTTAACGACAATTTTTATTTGGTTTTTTAAATTTAAAAAAAATAATTTAAAAAAAAAAATTTATTTTGTGCAAATAAAAAAAAATATAAAAAAGCCAAATGAAAATTGTCGTTAAACTGTAGGCAAGTATTTATTTACATGTATATATATATATATATATATATATATATATATATATATATATATATATGTATATATATATATATATATATATATATTGTAAAAAGATATATTTATATATATAAAATATATATATATATATAAAATATATATATATATATATATATATATATATATATATTTAAAATTTTATATATATATATATATATATATATATATATATATATATATATATATTTTATATAATTTGTCTTTGAAATAAGTTAATTTTTAAAGCATTAAAATATATTTTTTTATAAGGATTTTTTTGGGGAAATTTTTTTTCCCGTTTTTTAAAAAAAAAATTAATTTTTTAAAAAGGTTTTTTTTCGGTTACCAATTTTCATCAATAATATAATATATTATTTAAATTTTAATGTTTTTTTTTCAAAAGGATTGTTATTACTAATTCACATTATAAAAGTATGCTTTTGATTACCCTAAAAAAATCTGCTTAATAAAATAACTATTGACAAATTAAAAACTTTACAAACTCAACGAAAAAACATTTAAAAAAAATTTTTTTTTAATTCTTTCGTTGCGATGGGGGTATAGTTGTTAATTTCTTAGTATTTTTTTAATTAAAAAGATTTTCATCCCCCAAAACATATTTTTTAATGAAAATTTTAAAAAAGTAAACCCTTTAAAAAAAAATCCATAACTACAATATTATTTTTTTTCCAAAACGTTTTTGAAATAAAGTTTTAAAAAAAAGGGAAAAATTTTTTTAAAACTTTTTAAAAAAGTATATATATATATAATGTATATATGTATATATATATATATATATATATATATATATATATATATATAATATATATTTATATATATATATATATATATATATATATATATATATATATATATATATATATATATATATATATATATATATATATATATATATATATATATATATATAATTTATTATTACTATTAGCTTTTTCAAATTTCAAAAAACTTATTAATAGAAAATTTACTTTATTATTAAATAATTTAATATACTTACATAATGTTGCCGTTGACCTCTTTGTTTTGGGTAAAAAACTAGTTTTTACCCAACAACAACTCTTTAGGTTGTATTAATAGTTTTCTTAATTTATATATCTGGCATTTGCCGTATTAAATATACATTTAATTATTTTTAATAAACGCTCACCTCAAAAAATGTATTTACAAAGTAAATTTAGGATGTTTGTTGTTTTATTAAAGAAAAAAAAATCGTAAAATATTTTTGTTTTTCTCTTTATTAGAATGTAATCATATTAAACAAAAAAAAATTCATAACTTTTAGTTATACTCTTTTGAAACTTTAAAATAAAATAATTTTTAAATCACAACTTAATAAAATTATACAGGTAAATTTTTTCCAAGATTATGCCTAAAACCATTAATTTTACACTATATTTGTCGTTGTTAAATTTTATGGTTTACAAATACTTAAAGGAAAGTTTGTAAACCTTATAAGAAAACACCAAAATAAGTTACCAAATTTCTGGGGTGCAACAAAATTGGCAGAGTAGTACATTGAAGAGGTGTTGGCTTAAGATATTAGAAATCTTCAAAAATCTAATATTGCTTTCTAGTTTTTTTTTTCTTTGCAAGTGACAAAAAGTAAAAGTAATTCCCTAATAAGTTTTATTATTACCAGGAGGCAGTAAGACTAATTTTTTCATTTCTTTTTGGTGCTTTAATCTTTATTTCTTTGTTCAATATACACAGGAAATATCAACTGCTTATATAAAGAAGTCCATACTTAACTATATTAAAAATATTAATTGGTGGTGGAAGCCCAAACGCCCAGTAAAAAAAGAATTACATTTTTTTAATTATTTTGTTTCAATGCATTGTTAGATACCATTCATTTTGGCGCAGATAAAGTGGCTTGGTTTTTATTATAATGTGCTGATCATTTAAAATCTCTTACACCTTTACGAATGCTTCCAAGCATGGCTCTTTATTGGATGATTAATATTCTCTTACGATATCTTATTCTAAGTCACCTCAAGTATATGTCGAAGTGTACGTTTGGAGAAGCTGTTGTTAATATATGATTGTTCTATGTATACTGTATGTACGATTAAAGTTACCCAAATTCTCATACTGTGGTAAAATATAATTTTGAGTCACTTTAAAAGATACTCTAGTCTGGAAGTCCAAATTTTGGGGCATTTTTTTGACGGTTACACGCTGTTGCAGTAGACGGGAAAAAAAGAGCAGGTCCATCTTATCACGATTTTGTCTCTTCTGGTCATCTAAAAAATAAATAATAATAGATTCTTTATCAGTACAAATGTCAATATGGCAGGAACCAGGAAAAATAAAAAAAAGTTTTTCAGTTATTTTTTAACTTTTCCGAATTTTTAAAAATGATAAAATTTAAAAGTTTTGATGTTTTGTTGGCTCCTGCCATAGATCGATTAAAAAAATCGTGATATTTTTCAATTAGAACTTGAGATTTTAACTAAGGTTTCGAAAAAAGTAGTTTTGAGGAAAACGCATTTAAAGTTTTAATTTGCAGGTAGTCTAACAAATAGAACAGTACATATTACTTACATTTCTTTAATCAGCGATTCCCTCTGCATATATCAGGCCTTCTTTCTTCTTTTGGAGCACTTAAAGCTCGAAACAACAACTTTAGCTATAGCTTTTAAAATAATACGAATTTAGAAAAATTCTTTTAAGGAAAATTTTTGAATATCTAATCTATCGAAATATGAAAAAAAACGATTTTTTAAACTTTCTAGACTAGATTACTCCCTTAATGTGGTGAATATATCTTTTAACAAAAAACTGGTTACAAAGACCACTATATTGCATTCCTGTTCACACAATATTTGTACTTTGCATTATTTAAACCTATTGCGTCAATGTTCTATATTTAGAAATAATAGGCAGTTGGGTCTGTAAAAATTTTAAAACTTTTAATTCGACGATACATACTTTGCATATTATCATAGTACCATCTTTTATAAATCACCAATATACCTTTGATCTAGTGGTGAAAAAGCGATCTTTTTAGGCTAACAATCCTATGTGACGATTTTTTTGTTTAAGTATAAATTCCACGCACTTTTTCAGCAATTTTTTTTTAAGTCATATATTTTGCAAAAAAGAAAAATAAAATGCTAAACTGTTAAGGCTCGATAATCTCTTTTTTTCCGTCGCGATAAGAATTTTTTTATTTAAATAAAACTTCGGGTATTGCTTTGCTTCTTACAGAAAATTATATATTTTTTGTTTAAAGACGCTAAAAGCGTTAAAATACCGTATATTAAAATTGTGACTTACCCTATATATATGTTCTTAGCAGGTACAATTAAGAGAGTTCAACATGCAAGTAAGAGAGTAACCCTTAGATCTAACTGAAAGCATTAAATAGTTATTTACCTAACAAGTAGGAAAGTGATACTTTTCCGCACGCGACGGCAGTTACACGAACGACGCAAAGGGGACTTGGGAAGCCGTCAAGGGTGGAAAAGACACTTTCCGTACGTGTTAGGTACAACTTTTTTTCTACGAGTGTTTGGAAAAATCCAAACTAAACAACCATTAGATAATATTTATTTTTACCATTACTACTTATTATTATTAACAACATTAATCGTAAAAGAACAGATGGTAGCATTTGCAAATGAATCGCAGAGGCAAGTTGCTGTGGGTAAGGTGCGGAGTTGGAGATTGCCGTTTAGGTGCAATTGAACCCTGTCGTCGTTACGGTAACAGAGACACATTGTTGCTTGCTAGAAGACGGTACAATGGGCCTTGAGTGCGTTTGCTGTGTTCAAAGGTAGATGCATTTTGGGATAATATTTTGTTTGATAAGTCCTTCTTAAAGCTTGTAGAGCTTTCTAGGTAGCCTTCTGCAAGAGATGATGACTTCCAACCTCCAAGTGTTTTGATATTGTTATGCCTTTACCAGAATTACTTCAATATTGTAGCTGAGGAACGGCGAAAGCTATGTCCCGTGTAAAGTTTTGGGTTTGGAAGACGTAAATAGGCAGCTATTTCAGAGGGCATCTTGCCAAAAGTATTTATTCCTATGCACTGGACAGTACAAGCCAATTTTTGTAATTAACAAAAATCTTCTGTGTGGGTTCGGGTTTTGTAAACTGGAACACTTTCTATACAAAAGATATTTTTCATTTTATTTTCCTCGGAAATGGCAAAACTTCGGCTAGAATGGTTTTTGGAGTCTGGAATATTTACAATTAAAAGATTCCCCATATCGTCAATATCATCAATGCTAATTTTCATCAATTCTTCTCGACGACACGCACCAGCTAGTCCGAAAATTGTAGCTACCTTCATCGCTAGATAGACATTATTTGGGCATCATTAATAAATTTTGCTATTTCATCTTTGAGAAAATTTTGACCTTCTTGGTCTAAATCCCACATTTTGCTTCTTCAAAAATGATGAAACTTTGAAATATTTGCTTAAATCCATGTTCTTTTCGATCTTAATGACACTTTTTAACATGGAATACCTTGACCATAAGGTATTGGGTTTACATGTCTTAGCAAGTTCCGCAAATATGCCATAAAAATTCTTCTTTCATACTTTTGATTTTTTCTCGCCCACCAGCTTGTAAATGCTGTATATTCTTTCTTGTAACATGTGCCTTGATTTGACGGCAACAAATCTAAATTTTGCTATTTCGGCTGCTTTGAGAATGGATTCAGGTAATTCCTCGTCAGAAGACTCATGGGAAACGTTTTTTATTCAAAATCGACCATACTGATCAAATGTACTAAAGACACTTTTAATTATCGATTACTTTTTAATGACTTTGATCTTTTATAATATATGGACACCGGTCAAAACTAAAAATCTGACAAGCAAGTTTAATATATTCCAGGATGTTTGAAACAATGTTTTTAAAACAATATTAATTTTAGTAAATATTTGATTTTACACCTAATTTGTACAAATAAAAGAATATATGCCAATAATAGAATTACACTAAGTCAAACTTCAGAATTAAAAACATTTTAAGTACCTGTTTACGTGGGAAATTTGCAAGGGTTTATTTTTCCGCACTAGTGCGGAAAAGTGATTATTTTCCGCACTAGTGCGGAAAAGTGACACCTTCCAAACTAAATTGCGTGCGAAAAAGTGCTACTTTCCACTCGCTAGTAGAAAAAATATTTTTTAAAATCGTATCAAAATTATAGCTTTCTAATCGCCATTTAATTGCCGAAAAGACAGTTTTTTACGCATGCGTGCTAAAAAGTTACTTTTACGCACGCGTGCGTAAAAGGAAAATAAATCGCAATGAACTAAATTTTAAATCATTTTATACATTATTAATACAATTCTTCATATCAGAGTATTGTACACGGGTAGCATATATAGTTCGTTTTTCATTATAAAAAGTAGAACTAACAAAAGTGTAATAATTGTTCTCCTCCAAAATTTTCTTGCTATCAGCCACTTGTTTTTGATCGAATTTTCTGCTAGCCTTCTGCCACGGAAGTTGCACGCCAACCTCTGTGTCTTATCAGCATCGATATGTTTGCTCCTAAATCCGCAAGGAAGGTCGCAGAACACCGTCTAAACCAGTGCCCAGTGTAGGCGTTTGCATTGGGAAGTCCAAGGAATTCGGAAATCTTTTACTAACCACGCAATAAGAAATCGATTGTCGTCGATACTAGGTGGACGTAGGCTTTACATATTAACGGAAAATCTTCAAAAAACTCACCCCTTTTATATTTTCCTCTAATATTGTAAATAATTTCAAAGCATTGATTTTTGTATTAGAAAGGTTGATTTCAATGAACCACTGAATTGAGAAAAAATCAAGAAAGCTATGAAAACAATAAAAAAAATTAAATTAAATTTAACGTCTCGATTTTGTAAAAAGTTGAAGTTTCTCATTTTAACTATTAAGAATAATTTATATTAGGAAATATTACTTATTATATCCTTAACAACGGTACGTATTGGTGCCAACCAATGGGTTCTTTCAAAAAGTCAATCTAAATCGATACTATTCAAAAGTATGCAACCAAAATTACTTTTCCTCCATCCACATTTTTATAATTTAGTTACTAGAATTTTGTCAAAAAACCATGGCTATCTAGTGTTTTTTTGTAATACATATATATATATATATATATATATATATATATATATATATATATATATATATATATATATATATATATATATATATATATATATATATATATATATATATATATATATATATATATTATATATATATATACACCCATTGGTTGGCACCACTGGGAGCGGACAGGTGACAGATGTCGCTCAGAGATGCCAGTCATGGAGTTTAATAAAAAGTTCTTTGACATGTAACTATTAAAGAAAATCGCTAAAACAAGATTTTTCCCATGTAATTAGATTTTTTAAGTTAAAAATTAAGTAAAACACCATCTTATGTCTGGCTTTTGAGTATGATGTTTCTGCCATTTTCTGATTTGAATCTCCTGTTTAATTAAGAAATTCGCATTGGTAAGATAACATTTAGATAACATATTTTGGATAATTTGTAAAACCTAAAATTGTTTTGCAGGTGTCCTGAGGAAGGGAACAAACTGTTCTTGAGAGCTTGACAAACTCAATAAAGATTCATCTTTAAAAGTGGCCATTAATTTTAAGACTGCACCCCCAATAACCTCCTGGTTTTGAATATTTTTCTTAACTAGTCAGTCACGACTACTCCCACCTTTATATATATATGTATACACAGGGTGATTGGTAAGTAGAGGCGAAAAATGAAGATCGGAATAATTTTTTAATTTTAAATCGAAAACCAAGAATACTTTTTTGCCAATTTTCCTTCGTTTCCAAGATATTTCACTATAAAGTTTGGCGAAAAAAATTAAATTACATTGTGAATGTCGCTAATCTTAGTTGGCGCTTTTAAACTATTACGTCATATGAAATCAAATTTGACCGTTGTCAAAAGTTAGACACTTTGGTGCACATGCTTAATAATTATTATGTTATACCCATACACATAAACAATATCACCGTATTCTTCGTTAGTGAACTCCATTTTCTTGTAATTTTTTAATAACTGATTGACAAGTGTCTAATTTTTGACAAGGGTTAAACTTGATGTCATATGACGTAATTGTTTGAAAGCGACAACTAAGATTAGCGAGACCCACAATGGATTAATTTTTTTTTTGGCAAAACTTTATAGTGAAATATCTTGGAAATAAAGGAAAATTTGCAAAAAAAATATTCTTGGTTTTCGACTTAGAATTAAAAAAAATATTCGGGCCTTCATTTATCGTCTCTACTTACCAATCACCCTGTATATATATTTGAAATTAGTAAAAAAAATCTTTCGTTGTAGCGCATAATATACAGGGTGTTCCATTTAACCCTACGTTAGTCGCGTCAGTTATCGTCTCACGATCAGTCGCGCGGGTGACAAGAGTCAACCATTTCAAAAAACAAAACTAATGCTAAATATTCTAGAGATATTTTTATTTATCTGCGAAGTAGGCTAACATATTATAAAAGGAACTAAATATAATTAGAATTTCTAAAGAAAAAACAGAAAAACAACACAAATGTAATAATAATAATAATAAAAGAAAGTTTAATTTACTTCATTGTAACAACTCGTGCATATTTCTTTTAGGTGGACATTACAAATCCATTTTTCACATTTTATGCACCATTTTCTGGTTGTTTTATTACGAGCTCTTCCACAGTAAAAACAGCGCCCTCTAGATCCTTCCCGACGTGCTTGAGCCTCCGTATTAGTTAGGCTCTTCTCCCAATAGTAGTAGGGCTCTGCGACGTAGCTCTCTTGGAACTTGTAATATTTGAGCTCTTCTGTGAATTTGTGGTTTCAACATTTCCCAGGCAGCATTTTGAATAAATTGTGTGCGATTTATTCTGTCTTCCAAATTGTTGTTGAATTGATAAATGCAGATGGCGTTTATTGCTGAAACATTCAACAAATTATAAAACACCACCATAGGCCAACGCCTTGTATTTCGGGCTACATTATTTTTTTGGCAAAGTTGGTTAACCAAATCCACCCCAACTTTAGTACGGTTGTAAAATGTGATAATTTCTGGTTTTTGTTTTTCTTCTGTTTCTGGATCAAGACAACCATCGTGATGCATAGTAGAGACCGCTAGAACTACTTTGGACTTTTTTGGACAGTAAGAAACTATTGTGCACTTACTTTGGAAGCCAAACACTGATGTGTTTTCTTCTCGATTACGGTTTGGTAAAAATTCCAACGGTATTTCTCTTTATTTTTACTCAAAGTGCCAACGTAAGTCAATTTTTTTTCGTTTAGTAATTCATAAACCAGTGGAATACTGGTAAACCAGTTATCCCCCGTTATGTTTCTGTTGGTGCCTTGAACTGGTTCTACCATTCTCATAACAATGTCTTTAGCATTATTACTTTGCTGATATGGACCTACTGGTTGGAGACCAACATAGGTTTCAAGTTTAATTGTGTAGGCTGTTTTCGCATCCACTAGAGCAAAGGTTTTTATCCCATATTTGCTGGGTTTATTTGGGATATATTGACGAAAAGAACAACGACCCCTAAAGGCAAGTAACTGCTCATCAATTGTAAGATATTCGCTTGGGGAATAGTTTTTCTCGAAATTGTTAACAAATACCTCAAATATTTCTCTGATTGCGGTCATCTTGTCAATTTCTCTACGGACATTTCGATCTTGAACATTATCAAATCTTATGCATCTCAATAAAAAACGAAAACGTTGTTCACTCATTGTTAAGTAGCAAGATTCAATGCCATTTCCCTTTGAGTTATCCCACAGCAGATGAGCATTTTTACGAGAGCATCTGAAAGAACCTATAAGGTATAACAAACCTATAAAGGCTCTCATTTCAATTTCATCTGTATTTCTTGCATCCCTTTCCCTTGCAAAATTTTTACGTACTTGCTCAATATAAATGTTGGTAGAAACAGTTACCATTGCTATAACAGTATTATCAACAAACAAATCTAAAGCCTCAATTTCTGTTTAGGTCCTGGTAAATGGGTAATAATGTTATGGGCTCGAGTTCTGACATTAGTGGGTGATTGTATTTTTAGCCACTTACTTTCTCCGTCCTTTCCAGTATAGAAATTGAAAGAACTATATTCACTTTCTGTATTCTCATTTTCTAGTTCAATATCAGAAGAAGTTTCTTCGTTTTCTGAATATTCCTGTTCGGTATCCGTTTGGTGATCACTGTCCATCACTACATCTTCCTCATCTTTGTCACTTTCATCTTCAATATCTGGCAATCCGCTTTCTTCATCACTGTCCATTTCTTGATACCATTTCACACATCTGGGTTCTTACTAAATTCTAGTTTTCTTCTCTTTGGATTTGACATATTTATTTTTCAAAGTACTTTTTACCTATCTAATAGTAACTATGAATGGTCTCTCAAAATAGCTTAAAGTTTTTATCAAAAACACTATAAATACAATTATTACCGTTATTAAAAACACTATAAAAACAATTATTACTTGTGAGAAAATATCCTACGTAAAAAGTCGCGCGGGTGACACCTGTCCCCCAGTAAACTTTGCGTCAAAATACGGGCCAACGAATAGTTCAAAGCACACTAAACTTTAACCTATCGATTGACCGGTTAATACTTGAGAGGTACTGAAAGGGGTGGAGCGAAACTCATTGCCTGCGTAAAGTGGCAGTGTAATAAAGTGGAGTGGGTGACAATTGTCAACCGCGCGACTAACGTAGGGTTAAACAAGGTGCTTGGGTAAATAAAAACGATATTTTTTTTACGATAAAACCAAGATTTAACAATTTTGCGATTAGGATATATAAAAAAATTAAATCAAAACAAGATAGTGTTAGTTTTAAATATGTAATAATAGGTCAAACTATTTATTAATAACGATATTAGCCTCTATCGATTTTTAATTATGTTAATTAAATAAAGTACGTGCCATCTGTTAAATATACATTAAATAAACAATTAATTATAATATGTCTAGTAATACTATATTATTTATTTACCTGTTAAAAAAATAATACCATAATGGGTTCGTACAATGGATACAACAAACAATATAGATAAAAGCTACAAGAAAGAAATTATTTATTCAGTTAGTGTGGTCACAACTGTAAGAATTTATAAAAAAATTACATAAAACATTGATATTTAGTTTATAGACGGAGAGCTGGAGCCGAAAAATCATCGTCATCAGTAATATGGAGTTTCTCTCGTAAACATATTTATTTAGTATTGTTAATTATGTTCCCGCGCAGGCTGACAACCTATTGGATACAGGGGGTAGCAAAAAGGGTTGAAAGTGCAAAATTTTTGGGGGAAAAACCGTCATTGAAAATATGCTTCAACATTTTCCCAGGTGAAGGTCTTAAATCCCTTAGCTAAAATCCCAAGGGGCTGACTGCTAGGTGGATACAAAAGGGGTGGCGGATAAGGGTAAAGAGGGTAAAAATTTAGGCAAAAAATCGTCATCGATAATATGTCAGCCATTTTGACCACTTAAAGTTAACCCCTAAGGTGTCTAAATCCAAAAGGGCTGACAGTTAGGTGGATACCGAGGGCAGTAAAACGGGGTTAAATTATCACAAAAATAAATCATTTATTATTATTATCAGTAATACATTAAGATATTTTAAAAAAAATTTGGCATACGTGTATTATGTACCAAGAGGCATTTTTAAGTTACTACATTTTTTTTATTTCCACCAGTGGCGTTCGTAAGGAATTTGACCTGCCTATTTTGGCAAATATTGATCATACGTCACTGAATTTCTTTTAAAATAAAAAATAATTTTTAAATCCCCAATCATTTATAAGCAAAATTAATCACTTGATATTTTCAATCCGATGCACGGTTTTTGCTTAAAAAAATAAAAAATATTTTTCTGCATGATCATAACAATATCGGTAAACAATATCACCATGCAGAGAAATATCTAAATTTAATTTTTCTAGGTAAAAACCGTCCGTCGGATTAATAATTATAAGCAGATTATTTGATCTCTTGATTTTTTTTAGTTTTTTGATCATGCAGAAAAATTATATTTTTTTAAGCGAAAACCGTGCATCGGATTGAAAAAAACAAGTGATCAACTTTGCCTATAAATGATTGGGGATTTTAAAATTATTTTTTATTCTAAAAGAAATCAGTGACGTATGATCAATATTTGTCAAAATAGGCAGGTCAAATTCCTTACGAACGCCAGTGGTGGAAATAAAAAAAATTTAGTAGAACAAAAAATACCTCTTCATACATAGTAAATTTATGCCAAACTTTATTAAAATATCTAAAGTGGTATTACTGATAATAATAATAAATGATTCATTTTTGTGATAATTTGACCCCGTTTTACTGCCCTCGGTATCCACCTAACTGTCAGCCCTTTTCGATTTAGACACGAGACAGATAGGGGTTCAACTTTAAGTGGTTAAAATAGCTGACATATCGATGACGTGTTTTGCCTAAATTTTTACCCTCTTTCCCCTTTATCCCACCCCTTTTGTATCCACCTAGCTGTCAGCTTGGATTTCAGCTAAGGGGGTTAAACCCTTTACCTGGGAGAAATTTTGGGACATATTTTCGATGACAATTATTTTTGCCCAAAAATTTTGCACTTTCACCCCTTGTTGCTACCCCCTGTATCCAATAAGTTGTCAGCCTGCACGGGAACATAATAAGCAATACTAAATGAACATGTTTTATGGGAGAAACTCCATATTACTGATGACGATGATTTTTCGGCTCCAGCTCTTAGACCATTAAGGCATAACAAAGGTAAACAGTTTGGTTTTTATTAACTAATTAAACTTTTTTAATTTAAATTAAAAATTATAATAACAGCAAATTTTTTGGCAATAAAAGGCGTGTTTGTTTTTTCTGTCAGACTCGTCAGACACCTCCAAACGGTTTTTTTATTGGCAGCGATTTCTTAGATTAAAATTAACAAGCGTTCTTTTATTATAACCTTGAGCAAAAAAATAATCTTTTTAAACGGAGAATTTTCATCGAGATTTGGATTTTGTTAAAGTTACTGACATTTGACAGCGCAACTTAACCTAAAATTTTTTATCTGGTTTTAATGGTATTTTTTTCTTTGACTGAATGTATTTTTTGTAATAAATCCGTCTCCGTTCCATTCTAAAATGCCTTTTAAATTGTCGCCCATTAAACCGTGGAATTACTTTTTCTACAAAATTTTCTATTTTCTGATCACACTCTCGTTCTTCGTCAGAATCCTCACTAAAAAACATGTTGTACTAATCCACTATTACGAAAACCGCTTGGTTTATTATATCCATATTTATTTTAAAAAATTATTAAAAATCAACAAATTTATAGGGTTTTATAAATTTTCAAATTACGTTTTTTTATTACTCCAGATCAGATTTGTCTGAAGTCCGTATAAAAACATAAAAATTGCCAAATTTGTCTGATAATTTTTGAAAAAAAACAAAAATTTCCAAAAAATTTGGGGAAAAAAAGTTGTTTTGGCTGCACTTTGAAATATATTAAATTTAAAATTTTATTATAATAAAATTTAAAAAAAAAATTTTTTTTTAACCTAATATAAAAATATATTTTAAAATATTTTTTTTTTATATTTTATAAGGTGGCGTTCATTAATTACGTGAGGCATTTAGGGGGGAGAGGGTTCGAGCCGAATCTCAACTATTTACACGTGGGGGAAAGGGAGGGTCTCGGCAAATATCACGAATTTTTTTCCCGCGTACACAGTGAAAAATTGCGAAAAAACTTGGTTAAAATAAGTAAAACACTAAAAAAGGTAATTTTTAAGCTAATCTTACAAAAAGATATTTTTTCACTATGATTTCAGAGTACGTTCTTAGTAGTTTTAAATGCTATTCTTAACTTGTTTAAATAAAAATAATTAGGCAAATTATGTTGTTTTTTTAAATAAATTCAACGCAATAAAGCTCGAATTAACGTATTTACACTAAGAATACGCATTTTGAAAATATCACGTGTGATTAAGGGGGGAAATACTTCCTGGCTCCAAACGGAAATCCGGCATTTAACTGTACAAAGGGCTATGTTCCCCTACAACCCCAACAGTTATGCTTTGATATAAAGGCCTATGGCATTATAATGCCTTTAGTGGATCAAAAATTCAAGATAGCTTTAATGGACTTACTAACGCTTTAGCTTATCTTCTGTTCCAAATCGATTTTTCTTTGCAAGTTTCGCTAGTATAGTTACATTTTTTTATTAAGTCCCCCACAGACCTCGTTCTTTTTAAGCAGTTTTAATCGTGGCGCTCAAAAGCGTCAATCAACATTGCCAGTTTTTTGCAAAAACCCGAAAATAACTTTTGGAAAAAAAATTCCCCCCGCGCTTGAAACCCAAATTCGTGGGTTGTCCGTCTTCATTTAAAAACAAAGTGTGGGTGCAGAACGTTTTTAATCGTTTTTTTTTTGTAACAAATAAACACACTTTATTTACGTTTTTCGATGAACGACTGCATTTTTCCAAAAAATTAAAATTAAAATTAAAAATTTTTTAATCGTCCGACTAAGCAGTCTTAATCGGCAATTAAGAAGGTTAAAAAGAACGATAGTTTTTGGGAGTTTTACTCTTAACCTTTCTTAAAATACGTATATTAGGCAAATATATCAATACTTATTTAATTTAAACCAACAATAACGTAAAAAAAAAAAAAACCTTATTTTAAATTTATTGTTGACTCATGATTTTGGAATCATTAAAACAAAAATCCTATAAAGTATTTAAAATATTTGAAGTTAATATAAGAATAAGTAAAAAAAAATTCCTAGAAATTGTTAATAAATCTACGTAAATGGACGTAGTAATAGATATGTTGCTAATAAAATACATGAAAACTTAATTAACTCTTTATTGTAAGTATATTCTAATTGTAAAAAACTTAATAGGGTAATTTTTTACTTCGTTAAAGCAAAATTGGTAACTGGAAAAAGGTAATAAAATTAGTAGTAAAATACATAATAAATACTGTAATGCACTTAACAGCTATACAGGGTGTCCGGAAATATCGTTCGAATAATCCTGGGGGTGATTCTACTTATAAAATAATGAAGAAAAATTCATATCAACATAGGTCCGCAAATGCGTCATGAAGTCGTATTTCTGGAACCGTTTCAGACAGTCATCTGAGTTTTGGTTTTTTGCTTTTAAAGTAGGTATTTTTCAGTGTTTTTACTAAATTATTATTTTAACCGGGGGCGTGCCGACGGGAAAGGGCCCCCTCGATTTAATTTAGTCATTTTTATTAAACGTCATATTTTTGCATTTTTCCTTAAAAATTTTTATTTTGCGGTAAAAATAACATGAAAAAAGTATTTATTTAAAAACTTTCAAAAAAAGGCCGTTTTAAAAAAATTTTACAAAACTCAGATGACCATCTAAAACGGTTTCAGAGATATAAAATAGAACCCCCAAACCCGGTGCCAAAACTTTGGTCCCCTAACCCTTAAGGGACGTTTCCTATGGGGCGGGTGACGCACGCAACTGCCGCGCCGGTCTGGGGGGCGCCAGTACACCCATTTCCCTTTAAATGAAGAAATTGGGGCCCAAAAAATTTTTGAAAAACACGTTGGGGGGGGTTAACAACTTTTCCAAAAAACCGGGAATAAAAGGGTTTTTTAAACTTTTTAAAAATTTTTTGAAGGGGGGGAAAATTTTTGGGGGAATTTTTTAAAATTAAAATCTTTAAAAAAAAAAAAAAAAACCGAAAAATTTTGAAAAAAAAACCCCGGCGGCCCGAAAAAACTTTGGGGGCTTTCCTCGGGGAAGGGGTAAAGGCCCCCGCAGCGGGGCTTTAGGCCGGTTTTTGGCGGGTTTAAAAACCCTTTTTTCCCTTTGGAAGGGTTTTCCCAAAAAAAAAAAAAAGGGGAATTTAAATTTTTTTAAAAAATTGTCCCCATTTTAAAGGGGGTACCTTTAAAGGGTAGACCCCCCTGTGCCCCGGGAACCGCGTGGGGTCAGCCCGGGCCCCCTGATAACCCCACCTTTTTGACGCATTTGCGGACCTATGATGATATGAACTTTTCTTCATAATTTAAAATGTAGAATCATCCCTACAATTATTCGAACGGTATTTCCGGACACCCTGTATTAATGCACAACCAAAAATTTACGCCATTCTGTTAAAACATTTCGAGCAATAAGATTAAGCTATCAATAAGTAAGTAATTTTTTTAATTAAATTTTTTTTTTTTAAAGAATTATTGTTATGATATGCATTTTTTTTATTTGGAAAAAGTTAATTCTTTTAGGTAGCCTCCCTATTTTTGACAGATGCCATATTGATTGGGCGTCTGTGTTAAAAAAAAAAACGTTCGCAACAGTCTTTGCTGCTTTAAAACACTGCTTTCTCTAAGTTTAGCGAAGTTAAGCAAGGCTAAACACGGTAAGTAATTAGATGGGTGACCGTTAGTGAACATTGTATGTCGTTAAGTGTGGTATTTAAAATGTAGTCCTGGCTGGATGACATTACCCAGACGGTAATGGGGGGTAGTTCAGGGGTACTAGATATTTGTATGCCGTCCGTGGTGGCACAAGCAGGTTTTTTTAAAAGGTACCGGAAAATGTAATATCGGTATGCTTCGGTACTTGGACAATGATAACGGAATTAGGGGAAAAAAATGAGTTTATCATCTAAAAACATGCCACACAACAGTAAAATCCCAAAGTCCCGGGGGAAAACTGTAATTTACCTTTAAATAAATTTTTGGAAATACAGAATCGAGATGGGGAAAACCTTTTTCTTTTCTTTAGAAACAGATTAACTATAAAGTGTTGGAAAGGGATTTGGATACTATGGGGGGGGGTGTTTTTTCCCTTTTTTTACACCCTAAACCCTAAAAAATACATTTCGCTTAAATAAATTTTTTCTCATTTTTAATGGTACAAAAAAGGTTTTTGGGCCACTAAATTCAAATATAAATCAGAAATTCATTTGAGGGCTTAAAAGGGTTTTTTTTCCCCCTTTTTTACCCCTACACCCCAAAACATACATTTCAAATTAAATTTTTGGGCTACTAATTCAAATCTAACCCCAGGAATAAAAAAAAAGAAGGGTTAGTTTTGGTTAGTTTAGTTATTTAAAAGCTTCTATTACCCTATAACATTTTTTTTCTAATCTTACTGTTTTTTTTGGAATTTAAGGGGGATGATGTAGGTTTATTTTTTAAATTTAAATTTTTTAAGTCAGAAACGATAAAAGGGGGGTTAAATTTCCCGAAAATACAAATTTTTTTTTTTTTTTTTCGGTATTTTTTTTTAAAAAAATTTTTTTTTTAAATACAAATTTCTTAAAATGATATCTTTTTTGTCTTACAGGTCTTAAAATTCTTTTTTTTTTTTAATTTTTTTTTTTTTTTTTTCCCAAAAAAATTGGCGATTAATTTTTAAAAAAAAAGGAAAAGGGGAAAATTTGGGCCTTCTAAGCCCTCAAATGTAATTTTTAATATCCCTTTCCCCGAATTAAAGTACCAAAAAAACCTTTTAACCCAATAAAAATTGAAAAAATTTTTTTTAGCGAAATGTATTTTTACGGGGGGGGGTAAAAAAAAAGGGTGAAACCCTTTTCCTAAACCCTCAAATGTAATTTTAAATATCATATTCCAATTTTTGAAAAAAAAAACCTATTTACCATTAAAAAGGAAAAAAAATTTTTTTTTTGGAAAAGGTATGTTTTACGGGTGTAGGGGGTTAAAAAAGGGTGAATTTAGCCCTTCTTAGCCCTCAAATGTAATTTCTGATATTGTATTAAAATTCAGTGGCCCAAAAAACCTACATGTACCGATAAAATGGACAAAAACTTTTTTTTTTAGCGAAATTTTTTTTTTAGGGGTATCGGTATATTTTTATTTAGTCCATTTGCAAAATAAGCAGCCAATGAATTATTTTCAAATTTAAAAGCTTTTTTGTACTTTGTCCATATAATCCAGAATGGGTATTGTTTTTTACAATTTAAAGTTTAAGTTTAGCTTGTTAATAAAAGAAACCATACTTTTCAACAATTTTTAAAGTTTTTTGTCAAGTTCCGTTACCTGTCCACCTTTTATTATGATTGAGCCGTAATACTATAATTTAGTATAATTTTTCTGGAAAGTATAGGTTTATATTTATTTGTTGGCGTTTTTTTTTTTAAAATATACAGTTTTTAAAAAAATATATACTTGTACAATAAAGTATTTTCAATTTTATTATTGTCCGAGGTAGCGATGTAAGTTCCGTTTGGCATTTTTGCCACTGTTTATCAGGCAACCATGTACATTTAGTAGTTGTTTATAAGTGCAAACAAAGAAGTGCTCTTCCCAGAAAAAAAGGTAAAAGAATATATTTTTTTGTATGTTAATAGGTTAAATCTTTTTAATAAAAATGAGTGTTGACCCAGTTTTTGTCCGTCTTTTCTGTTACAATGTTTTTTTTATACCTAAAATTTTTAAATTCTTATATTTTTGGGGAAAAAAAATCTGTGCATATACCTTTAAATCATAACCTAAAAATAAATCGGATTTCAAAAGAGTTTTCGCGTACAATCAAATTTGTTAAATTTGTCAAGTCCGTTATCAGTTTTTGTCAATTCCGTTACCGAAATTATAAGCAACGGAATTGACAAGACTCTAACGGACTTGACATAGTATTACATATAAATAAGTATAGTAAACGTTTAGTCATAGAATGGACAAAGACAAAATAGATGCTTTTATTGAAAGATTGCGAAATGATAAAAAAGACGCTATCGAAAGATTAAAGGAGAGGAGAAGAAAAAAAGTTAATAAAAACCTAGACAACAAGAAACTGCTGTCAACCATTTTAAAAAACAAAAATGAAAGTGAAACTAATTTTAAAACTGCAGAAGACAGAACTTTCAAGTAATAAAGATTAGGAGGAGATGAACAAAAAAACCAACTAATCCTAATGCGGGACAAGAAAACAAAAATCCAAAAATGTACCTTTGATTAAAAATTAAAATTGAACACTCAGAAAGAAGTGCAAAACAAAAAAAGAAAAATAAGACAAAATTTGAGTAATAAAAAAAAAGTTTAGTTAAACAAAAAAGGGTGGACAAAGGAAAAAAAAAGGCAAGATCCCAATATAAAGCAAAAAAAAAAAGGGGGAAAAAAATTAAAAGGAAAAAAAGGAGAAATTCCAAAAAAAAATGAAACAAAAAAAAGTTCTTAGGAAGTTATAAATCAAACACCCCCGATTAGATCAAGAAAACAAAACTGAAGACAAATTTGCTAACGCTTTTTTTCCAGACGAAAACAATTGTTGAAATGCCAGAAACATGTAACTATCCAGAAAAATCCCCAAAAAGCCAAAAAAAATAGAACTTCCAATAATGACGAAACCCAAGGGCGTTAAAACTTTTTGACCTTCGAAACTCCAGATAACCTTTTTGATAATTTAAAAATATCCACATCCACAAAACCCTTTTGGTTTTAACACTCCTGTTGCGTTTCTACAAAATCCAAAAAGGATAACAGTGAATATTCTAAAAAAAGAAAAATTTAAAAAAAACCAAAAAAAATCAAAAACTTAAAAGAGATAAGGAAAAAAAAAAAAAAAATACGAAAGGATACATGAAAAAAAAAAAAATAACAAAAAAAAACCCCCGGGAAAAAAAACTGAAGAAAGTCAGGGTACCCAAATTTAAATTTCCCCCCTTTAAAATAAATATAAAAAAGGGGGTGAGATATCTCAAGATGAAAAAAATCAAATTTTATTGGAAAATTTTTCCCCTTTTGGGGGTAAAATTGGAAAAAAAAAGGGGATGTTAATTTAAAAGTTTTTTAAAAAAAACAAAAATATAAGACCAGTTTTAAATTTGATTTGGTAAAAAAAACTTAAAACCCTTTTTTTTGGGACTGATGGTTAAAACTTTAACGCATCTATGCAAAAGGTCCAGTAGATGGGGCAGCTGTAGTAAAACAATGGCAATAAAAAAGGGTAAAATTGGAAAGTTTTAAAATTAAAAAGGATTTAAAAAAATTTTTAAATGGAAAAAAAACTAAAAAAAAAATTTACCTTTTTAAAAATAAAAAAACCCTAAGGCCCCAAAAAATCTTTAAAAATCAAAAAAAAAAATACTAAAAATTTTGTTGGCAATGCCCAAAGTTTACCTTTCCCTTGGGGAATTCCTTTTTTTTAATAAATTCTTCAGTTCTTTAAATAAGGTTTTTTTTTTAAAACAAATTTATAAAAATTTTTTTAAAAAAAGTTTTCTTTAAAAAATTTAAAATAATGAAAAAATAACTTTCCAAAATTTAAAATAACCTTGAAAATTGGGAAATTTTAAAAAAAAAAATTTTTTTTTTTTTTTTTCAGGGTTAAGGGGGGGTTTAATGGGGACATATTGTCGGTGGTTTTTTTTGACCCGAAACGAAAAAAATTTTTTTTTGCCATTTAAATTTTTTTTTTTTGGGCCCTTTAAAAAAAAACATTTTCAATTTTATTATATTATGATGATTTAATAAAGCCCTTTTTTTTAAGAATTTAATCTATAAATAAAATTTTTACTTGAACAACACTTTTTTTATGTCAAGTCTGTTACCACCCCTTTCTTTTCCTTTAAAGATATTTATTAAAGCTCGGGATATTAATATGAAAAAACGTGGTTACTTTTAATTTGGAAAGTAAAGTTAGATCGATGCCTATTTTTTTAAATAGGTTATTTATTATTTTCACTCCATGTGCTTTATTTTTTGAAATTCAGACGTAAAAAGAGCGTTTTTAAAAAATACCGCCTAAATTTCGCTTATCGTTTAAAAAAATGTGTTTTACTTTAAATTTTTTGATTGGTTTGCATTTTCCCTTTTTTAATTTTTTTTTTAAAAAAACCCTTTTTTTAAATTTTAGTTTATAAACTTTATAAAATAGCTAGTAATTTCTTGGTAACGGAAAAGACAAAATTATCTGTAAGTTTATACAAATCATACTTTTTTCCTTTTTTTAATTTTTTTAAAAATTTTAAACGGCTGAAGTTAAAAGGGTTTTTTAAATATATAACTAAGAAAACAGCCATAAAAAATTTAAAAACAAAGAAATTTTTGGAAGAAATTTTGCCTTTTATCCTTTTAAAAATATACCCGTATAGGGTTTTAAAAGGGGGAAAAAAACCCCCCCTTTTAGTATCGAATATCCCCTTTTTTACACTTTGTAGTTGATCTGTTTCTAAAGAGAATGCAACAGGTTTCATCTCGATTCATTTTTCCAAAAAATTTCAAGGTTTAAAGTGTTTTTAACAAAATTTATCGTAATTTTAGACTTCAAGAAGGCTTTTTTGTGTGTCATAAAGAAAAAACAACTTCCATGAAGTTTATGTAAGGTTTAATTTACAGGGTGTTAAAAAGTTTGAGGAAAATTTGGGGGTTGTACATCTAAAAAAAAGAAAACAAGTTTTTAAAGGGGCCGAAAAACTTCGTTTTTTTTTATAAGGGTGTTTAAAGTTTTTTTTTGTTTTTTTCACATTTTGAAAACCCCCGAAGATATTAAGAAGTTTTTTTCAGCAAATGTATAAATATAGGTCATATTTGCATGTTAAAAAATTTTTTTTAAAACTCTTTCATCAGTGGCGTTCGTGCGGGTAAAATACTTTTTAACCCCTGCGCTTTTTTTGCTAAAAATAAAAAATTACCGGTACGAACGCCACTGATGTAAATCCCCTTTGAAAAAAAAATTTTTTACATGTAAAAATGACCTAAAAAACATTTGCGTGTGACAAAACTTTTTAAAAATCCCACGGGTTTTTAAAAAAAGGGAAAAAACATAAAAAAGGGAAAAAAATTAAAACCCATAAAAAAACAAAAAATTTCCGGGGCCCTGTTTATATGAACTTTTTTTATTTTTAAAAGTAGAATTTTGCCTTTAAATTTTTCCCCCCAAACGTAAACCCTGTATAGATCAGTAGGTATCTATCGCAGTTTGACAGTAAAAAAAGGATGTTAATAAGATAAAAAAGTTCAATTATAATTTCTTATTATAGATTTTAAGACTTTTTTCTCTTGTAAACATAAGCTTTGACAGCATTGGGCAAACAACAAAATCTACATATCTGGTATTTGTTTGAATTTATCTTGCATTTAAACTTCATATTATCGGTGAACCTATTAACCTTTTTTGTTTACTACAAAAACAAGTAAATTTAAAGTTAACTAACACATAAATAATTTAATCTAAATCTTTTTGAAGAAGCAGATAAAATCTGTCAGTTAAAAAGATAAATCTGTCAATTCATTATAATTTTAGTAATTAAAAGAAATAAATAATTGTATTGGGTTAAATCATTTTATTTAACAACAGAACATTATAGGTGTAGTTTTAAAGTGATAATAAATAATATATGGACTAAAATATAAGTATTTTTAAATTTAAAAGATTCAGTTGGTAGTTGTACTTATATTCTAGCTGTAAAGAATTTATACTCCTGTCAATTAAAAGGTTTCTGCTGTTAATTGATAGATTTCCTTTATGAATTAACAAAAAAAAAATATTTGTTATGTATTATTACATTATATACCTTCCCTAGTGGCTTTTAGGAATATAACACGGAATAAGTTGGACTGTAAAGAGATGTATAAAACATCTCTTTACAGTCGAATAAGACAGGCCCTAAATTTCTCAATTTGTTCTTTCCTTTATCCCTAGAGTTACTGCGAAATCTTTTATTTTCTTTCAAATCTTTAAATCTTTGGTACATGCTACAATAAACTATTTCTTACTTTTATTAAGATATTCACGGTGAGTTAGTATCTAGTTCCTAAGCCTACTTGAACTATCCCCAGATAAAAAAAAATATATGTAAAAATTGAGAAAACTTTTCTGCCTTGTCATAATTATAGCATACTATCTGGATAAAAGAATTATATGGTCATAAATCTGTTAAGCTAACACTTAAACAAATTTTACTAAGGTGTAGTTTTTATTACCAGTTAGCAAAATCAATAAATTGTGTGTGTGTGTATGTGTGTGTGATGGCACTGGTTAAAACCAAATGGCCAGCATCTCTCCTTGTTTAGAGGTCGAAAAAGCGTAAATCTTTTTGACCATTGTAAGGGGTTCACATAAAATCAATAAAACGCAAACGTTTTGAAAGTGGCTGGGACTGGCCATACAACAACATTAAAGATTTTGTTTTTTAAATCCCCAGCCCATTTTTATTTTAGTAAAGCTTCTTTTGATTTGTGATAAAAGTCTTAAATGCAAAAAATATTTAGTTAAAGGTATTATATTGCTTTGTATATCTACAGGGTGTTCCTTAATGATATGCGAATATTTAAGGGCGTGAATCTACATGAAAAATTAATGATAGTATGCCTTATAAACTATGGTCCAAAAAGGATTCGTTACCAAAATACGGGGTGTTAAACTTTTAGAAAAAAATGAAAATTAATTAATATTTTCGAAACCCTAGAGATATCTCAGTTATATTTAACCCGTAGCTACAGTTGATAAAAAGGCATATTTTTTAATACAAAAACAATTTTCAGCTTCAGCGGTGGCGTGCGTACGGGCACTGACTTCGATATTTTTTAAGAAAAAAATAGTACGCCAATGGTTTTTTCAAAATAAAAAATATTTTTGAATTCACCGTTTAATTTGAAACATAAGAGCTCTTAAATTGTTTTCCAGCGATGCACCGTTTTTGAGAAAAAAAAAATAAAAACTTGCACATTAATACGAAAAAATAAACATATTACGGGTTGACATGTGCATGTAATGAGCAACTTACACTTACAAAATACAACATTAACAAAACATTACAACTAAAACTGAGTGATTATTACAAAAATTGTTGGAAATGGCTCCCTTCACTTAATATGCATGCTTCCACCCTCCTTCTCATGGAATCGCGTACACGTTGAAATATTCCCGGAGAATTTTTTATTCTATTACATGCTGCAACTATTCTTTCTTTTAATTCCTCTACAGTGTAAATGGGAGTTATGTATACTAGCGTCTTAATATGGCCCCATAAAAAGAAATCTAAGCTGTTGAGGTCGGGGGACCTAGGTGGCCATTCTTGAAGCCCACCGCGGCCTTTCCAACGATTTGGATAAACAGTTTGTAAATAATTGCGAACCACTACACTGAAATGTGCTGGTGCACCATCGTGCATGTACCACAAATTGTCTCTTGTTCCTATCGGAACATCTTCAAGTAGCAAAGGCAGTTGTTCTTGAAGGAAATCGAGGTTAGATTATCCGTCAAGTCGTCCCGGTAAAAAAAATGGACCAATAAAGTGGTTATCAACAGTTCCTGCCCATACGTTAATCGAAAATTGATGTTGGAAATGGGTTTCTGGTACGGCATGGGGCTTTTCTTCAGCCCACAAATGATTGTTGTGGAAATTCTGAATGGAATTTCTTGAAAAATTAGCTTCGTCCGTGAACAAAATGTGTGTTTCAAATTGCGGATTTTGTGCAATATTATGCAGATACCACTGACAGAAGGTCACACACTTTGGAAAATCTCTGGGAAGTAATGCCTGTACTCTTAAAATATGGTACGGATATAACAAAAAATCCACTGAAATTCACCAGACAATTTGGTGGAAAATATTTAAGTTTCTAGCGATCTTCCTCGTACTCGTTTCAGGATATTCTTTAACTTCGTGCAGCACCGCTTCCTTAATTTCAGGTGTTCTCACATTTTGAGGTCTACCTTCAGATGTACCTCTTCGAACACTACCAGTTTCAACAAGACGACAATGAATATTATACTAGAAAATGTCAAATGTAAAAAGCAAGTGACATTCCATGGCAACTAGATTCATTGCAAAATTTTGTTCTTGTATTTTTAAATTTTCCTAGAAAAGAAAAACATTTTTTTTTTTTTCTTTTTTCTCAAAAAGTTTAACACCCCGTATTTTCGTAACATTTTTGGACCATAGTTTATAGGGCATACTATCATTAATTTTTCATGTAGATTCACACTCTTAAATATTTGCATATTATTAAGGAACACCCTGTATATTAAACACATGTTTTTTCTAGTCACACAATTCCCAATTGGCTATTGCTTGTGGAAACACATAACATGGTTATTACAAAATTTGTAAAATTTTAACCGATGTTTTAAGTTTTTTTTTAAGTCAGATTTTGTTTAATAACACTAATATCCCCTTCCTTCTTAAAACCCCAAAACATCCTTAAAAAATTTTTAAAATAACCTTTTTTCTTTTTTTGGGTTTTTCACATTTGAGGGTCTCACATATCACTTTCATAGAACACAGGACGTCAGGCAGTATCTGACAATACAATTTCGCTGATAGAATGGTTAGTATTTCAACCTCCTTGGGATTCTAATAATTTTCTTACGCCTTTTGAATACGTCTACAAATTACTGAAAATCAGTTAAACATTAAGACTTATATTATACATACCAAAAACTATCTTTAAAATTTTAAATTAATAACCGTGCTAAATTTCTAAATATCCAAACTTATAAAAACTTGTAAAACCAAATACAACAAGAAAAGCCCATTTAACAAGAAAAAAACATTTTAATAAAATTATCTCTGATGCCAAGGCTAAAAATACGACTAATTTATTTAAAGTTTAATTAAGAATACATTCACCTCTTTAAAATAAAAGGTTGGTAGTGACCATCGTAAATCTAAAAATAGAAAAATAAAAAGAGTAATTAAGAGCACACTTTTTAATTATTAATTTATTTTAAAATTGAAGAACAACTTTAAAAGTTCAATTTCTTAAATAGTAAAAAATAAATCATTTAATTTTAAACCTAAATGGAAGATTCCATATAAAATAGAAAGATCTACCTGCCAGTTGATACCAGTTTACATTGAAAGCGTTCATGAAATTTGTATGTCGGAGTTTTAGTAAACAAGAAGCATATTATTTTACATATAATAAAAATTTAGGGGCAACGCATTCCTGCATTCGGTTTTTAATTTCGATGTTTCGGTTCTAAGATATCCTTATCAACTTCTTTTCTTCTTATGATGGCCATTTTGTTTTTGCTTATTAAAAAAAACATTTTTTTCTTTTAAAATAATCTTACAAAATATATTTTTATGTCAAAAAAACAAAGTTCATTTTTCCTGATTTGGGCCCATGACTACGGAGGCCATTTTCCTTACAAACAATTGCTTTTGGGTCATTTTACTGACAACTCTGCAAAATATCGGTATAAAATTTATTTATTTATTTTTTCTTTTTTTTGTTGGGTAACTTTAATTTCCCAAAAAATGGTTCCCTAAAAAAATTTTACCTATTAGAATGTTTTATTAAATGTGATGGGGAAAAAAATCTTGCCACCCCCAGTTATATGGAACTGTATCCTGAGAGACACAGCCAAAAAAATAAATATTTGCCCGGCTTTCAGAACCTAAAAATCATAAAAGTTTTAAAAACTAACCAAAAAATTATCAAAAGGGCCATCAAGCCCGCATTTTTAATAACCCTATCGCCCCAAAATCAAAAATCCCGTAAATTAATTAAAAAATATTCTTAAAATTTTTAAGAAAACTCCCTTTGATTTTTCTTAATGCGTTGAATATTTTAAAAAATAAAGTTTACAAGTTTGAACCTCCCGCAACTATAGAACAATAATTAGAGTACAGAGTTCGGGATTTCATAAATAATATAAATAGAAAAACCCTTCGCAAGGTAGCTAGAACTGTTTTTAAAAATGTAAAAAATGCATTAATAAAAATAGCCGTCATTTTAAATAGTAGTGGTTAGTTGTGGTTATTACTATAGTTAAAAGTAGATTATTGTGTTATTTAGAAATTATGGGGGTAGAAGAAAAAATTAGAGGGTGTAACAGGTAGAACAATAGTTAGGAAGAAATAGAATTTTTGATGGCAATGGCCTTCCGTGTTGTGGCCAACTCAGCGGAAAAAAATGACATAAAAAAATATTTTTATGAAGTGCTATGTATTATTTTAAAAAAAAAAATTCTTTTAATTCTTTTTAAAAACAAAATGGTTAGTTATAAAAAATGATGATGGTATCCAAAACCAAACGTCGAAATTAAAAATTAATTCAGGGGGTTTTTTGCCCTT